>DWNY01000853.1:0-14313 GCA_018250635.1 Telegonus apastus | reverse complement strand
AAAATGAAAAAAGTTACGACAGATCTTTGGGGGCGAAAAGTCTTACTAGTTTTTCCCTGCGACCTTGCTCGCCCTAATGAGTACATGTGCATTCTCATTTATAACACGGGTAATCTATAAGTTAGACTTTTAGGCTTCAGGTATAGCATAAATGAAATGAACTCACATTAAGACGCTGTAAGTGTAAAAGATATATTACTATTCCTCGGAAGTATATGTATGCAAAATTTCAAAATGATTGGTTGAGTAGTTAAGATGTGAAGGCGTTACAAACAAACAAACTCACATTCGCACTTATGATCATTAGAATTATATTTGTTGAAATGAAAGCGGATTGCTAGGGATTTAAAAAGTTTTATTACTGAAAGTGGAATGCTGCATGCAGGCGTGAACGCAATAAACCAGAAAGAATAAACGAGGTGATATTTGACATTAGTGAAGTGAAACAGTCATAATAGTGAAGGCCACAATTTAAATATATTCCAACATTTTTATATTTTATTCTAACACTGTTGATATAAAACGATTATTGATAAAGGCGATTATATTTGTTCAAAAATATTTCATCACGTCGTGGTGGAACAAGTTGTAGGACTAACTCTCGACTCTTAGACGAGAACAGTTTATTGGAGGATATATCTCGATATGAAACCAGCGACTGATGAGTTCAATCGCCCAATAATATTCAATAGATGGTTGAAACCGTCAAGGTACTTTCAAGGGTAATTTTAATTGAAGACTAATGATTTTTTTACATATCTTGTAAACTTAATGATCTTAACATTGTTGACATCGGTTGTTAAAAGTCAAACATAGATTTCAACTCATACTTTGTATCTATCTTTTATTAAACTTATTCTATCATAATATTCGTAGTCTATCTAGGAAATCCATTAAATTTGTGGCTAATCTTGGTAGGTTCTGACGACAGTTATCGAAAAAGAACTACAAGAACCATGAAAACACTTGTAGAATGATATATTTACTAATTGCACCAAAGGTATGCCCTTGGGAGAGAAACGAGAATAGAAAAAAGTCCCCCTTGTTTTACCAAAATACCGACAAGAAATGGATTAAGCTACAATAAATGGAAACCAGCGTTCCATTATCTGAGATATCGTCACTTTGAGTGCTCATCCTTTTGTCTTACTTAAATATTTCTGATTAATACCGCTTTAACAAGACAACTGCCAATTTCAAGAATGGCCAATTTATCTAAATATGAAATTAAAATCCTGGGAAAATTCCCGCGGGGTGAGATCTGGAGGACATTTCTGCTGAATTAGTCGAGCGCTAATTAATTTGCGCCGGATTGAAGTTGTCGCGAATTAATAAATTGGCGGAGTTGAGAACGGCCGGTTAATTATCGTGACGGGCCGGATGGTGACGGAGACACTGGGATTATCTTACAGAAACATTTTCTTACACAATTCACAAGATGCTTGCTGCTCGACTGCGGAAGTACTGCTACAATTATTTCTGCAACAAATCAGTCTCGACTTTCCGTCTCGAGGTAAGGTATAACATTACAAATGCAGAGCTCCGTTTGCGGAGTAAGTTACCTCACCTTGCGAGGAAACTACTGCTTCCAAATAGAGATGACTGAGATCATGTGTAGTACGATAGTATGTTATTTGATACTCCAGTAGTTTGAATTTCTACCTGCTATGCCAGTAGTTTGAGTTCGAGCCCCATGCAACGTGCAACTCTTATGTGTACTTAATTAACATTTACCTTAATATCAAGTTTCTATTTATTTAATAGAAAAATAGCAAAGGAGCATGCGGTCTATTAATAGTATGTGGCCACTGCTTCCTATGTAAATCTGTAATCAACCCCAGATAAGATCAGTTTCACCTCAGGTTGGCAACAAATGCGTTGCTATATGCGTTATTAAATTGGAACGCCTCAGATAAATATGTCCCTTTTTAAACTTTAACTCCAACCCTTCAAATCAGGACACAGCGGCCTAAATGATCCTCGTAGTATTGCTGAAATATAATTTAAAATTGTCAAATTGCGCTTCAACCTTATCATTTTGCTACTTATTTGTCTTCATCTCAAGTGTAGTATTGGGATAATAAAATGTCAGTGATTATATTCTAACTAATTGCACGGATGACGTCATAACCAGTGTAAATACATATACGAGTTAATCGCAATAGTGTAACTCATACAACCGATGTCAGCGAAGCGCAATCACGCGGTAACGCAATGATTGTGCCTCTCCGCCGCGATCACTGCATGTGCCGGTGACAGCTGTTGGCGATGAGAGCTTCGCTAGTATTGGCTTTCTCATAGTTGCATATTATGTTGTTTCATTATTAGCTTGTTATGCACTGTAAATATATCAACTAAAATTAGAAATGGATATTTATTCGAGGCGTTCTGACTTAAAACTCAGCCTTAACCCTCAGGGTTGCAACACTGACCTCAAGTGAGACTCTGGTCTTAACTGGGGTTGATACCAGATATTCATGGACGGCAGTGACCACCTTTTCTTATCTTATTTTATTATATATTATATAACCTTTTTTAACTTTTAAATTTAAACAAGTAAAACAAAACTACCACTGAACAGTTTGCCTTCGCCATAATAAAGTAAGACCTTTGACAATAAACAAAACGGTTAAAAACTAACGGAAATCGATATATTGCTTCCACAAAGATGACCACATCTATCGTGTGTGATTTCAACTTAAATTTTTTAATACCATTTAATTGACCAATAAATTGGTCAGTCAAACTATAAGGGTCGGTCGAGCCACTCGCAATTATAGTTTACCGATGTATAATCGATGTATAATCTGTCGGATGACCGGTTTCCGAATAACATAATTATACAAATATTGTTGTTTTAATGGAAAGTATTATTATAACGTTTGATTCGGGGACAATAAATGGCCACCGCGCGCTACGCCGGTACTTAAATTTATCTTTTATTATATTAGTAGTCCCCTCGTAACTCTTGACCCCCACCTGCCATACTGCTGAAAACTACCGTTACCCGTAGTAGGTACATAGTTACTACAGCTATCTAATTGGGAAATAACCATTGAAAATTGCCTAAGGCTATTTTCCTTAATTATTTATTCGTATCTAGTCAGCGAAAAGCACTGACAGACCGATTCCGTTCCTTTTATTACAGGCAATGAAGTGTTATTATTTTAATGAGCGGGCAATCCGTTTCGTTACATCGTGTTTGAGTTGTGAAGGGTCACGCAAACAACGCAAACTTTTTGTGGCTTTGTGTTTGAACTGGCGAATGAAACATTCACGTCAGAGAAAAGAGTTACCTCACACGTATCGCTAACAATATACAATGTTTTATGCGTTTTAAAATTAAGCATTTGTACAAAGAAGAGCTAAAGATAGTAATCCTTCCGTCTCAAAACACTTACGGAATATGTCGCTATCATTTGCAATTTCGTCCGCTTAGCAAACACGTTGTGACGTCATAACGTGTAATATGACCCGACGTCTGTATAGGTTTATTAGTTAGTGGCGCCTGCATACGTCACTAACTAGAGAACAGTGGTTCTCAACATTTTCAAAAAGCATCTTTTAGTCTTCCTATTTACGTTACCACCGTAAGAAATAAATTGGATTTTGGAGAGTATTTTAAAATTTAGAATATGTTTAATGTAGTTAAAATGTATCAAGCATTATAGTAGGTACAGTAAAATTGTGTAAAGAAGCGACGATAACTGATGATCAAATTAAAATAATAAATGAATTTTTAGTAAGACATATTAAAATTTTACTATCGCATCCAAAGGATGTCAAGGTTTTTCTATTGGATGGTGAAAGTGGTAGACTTGGTGGAGATATATCAAGATTAGATTTCATAACTTATAACTTTCATAGGTAATTTTTTGAAACCAATTTAATCTAACCTTAATATTTCAAGTATTGTTATGTCGTTTAGTATTGTTCACAACTCACAAAGATATCTCAAGGTCATCACAATAAATACGATGTCACGAAAACATCTCCCTAAGACGAGGGAGGTGTTTACGGGAGTGACGACGGCAGGGAGAAGAAAGCGATCCATCATTCACACTGTAATAGCGTTGAGTGCAATATTGTACGTCACATCGCGCGCTGGGTGTTAGGACGTCATTACATTTGAGACAAGGGGGAGATAATCTGAAGCCACATATGAATTTCATATGAATTTTGTCACTCATCGTTCAGTATTGTTTCGAATTTAAGAAAGACTTTTAACTATTGATAGTTATCATCACTATTGATAGGTCATACACGTAGTTACGTGTATGACCTCTTTTTTTCTCTTATCTGTTTGCAAGATTTGATGTGTCAATAGGATCCGTTTTTTACTTATATTATTTATTATTTACTTTTCTGGATGTAGAATTGCACAAACCTTACTTACGTTATGAACTTTAAGAGAAACTAAAAACACCATGATATCAATATTTTAGAGGATTCTTCTTCTTTAAACTTCTTTAAACTGTTATTATCAACAACAGTAACGGATGTTAGAGCTAAGAGCGAAGCTAAGAGCAGTACGAGAAACAAAGCAAGCTACCAGTTAGCGTACAATATTATGTCAACAGGTGTGAAACATTTTGTTCGCGGAATATTTTAGGCGCCATTTTGGTACCAATAATGTTTCGCATGGACTGCCTGTGACACCGTTAAATTGGCCGCTACTTCATTATGTTGTGTTCGAGACACGAATCGTTCATAAATTGAAAATATATACAAAGTATACATAAGTTTGTTTTTAGCCTTAAATAGCGTCATTTTGATTAAAATATTTAATGTATTCTCCAAGTACACTAATCGAGCATATAATCCACATGATGATCTCTGCCGCCCTCGCACTGTAAGTGTTTTACCACTTTAAACTAAATAGAACCCATATACAAAAATTACAGACATTATTGGACTCATTGCCACACATTTCATGTAGGAAGCACCAATGCAGTCGCTACCGATTTAAGATAGATTCAGACATGGTGCTATAATCGCAATTATGATTGAATCTCGTTAGAAAACTCGTTTATCCTAAATATATGTATATACTACAAAATAAGTACTCATCTCTCTGACTTCGTTATTTACTTAATAGTCGTCGCCAGCTCTAATTCCTAATAAAGTAATTATGTCTTTTCTAGTCCTTTATCGTTCTACTAAATTTAATTATCGTCAAACGAAGTACTAACTAAAGTTTGTCTTGTCTGGGACAATGGCAAATTGTAACATTAGCGTGATTAGGCCAACGTGGAGGTCGCACGAATTTTTCCAACACACAATAAAATTGGTTTCGATATTTATTTTTGTACCTTTGAGGATAAACACAGGAGTTCCCATTATTTTCAAGTTGATTACAGTTATAAATTGACTAAAACTAAAAAAAAAACAGTCTGAATATCAGTAATATCTAGATATAACTGAATGTCAATATTATTTATTTAGCTTTTGTCAAGCTAATTTATTTTTGAATTCATACTCCAACGACAAATCTCTTTGATCGTGCAACATTGCTTGCATATGCGGGACTAGCGCCTCGCCTATTTATAATAGCAGTGCTAAGTTCTCCTGTTATCTAGTCTGAAGGGTGTGGTGAGGAAGACATTCTTATCCGCGGCGTTCCAACTTTGTGCTCAGGAGTAGCAACGTATCTGTCGTCAACCTTAGGTAGCACTTTGATCTTATCTGGGGTGGATTACTGATGGTCCATGGGTGGCAGTGGCCACATACCACCAGGTGAACTGCACGCTCGTTTGCCACTTTCAACTATTAAAAAAAACACCAAATTAAGTTTAGTGTAGGCACATAACCCCAAAGAATACGTAATATGATTAGAGCCCGCTGTCCGCTTGTCGCATCATGTTCCCGCGACGTGACCCTCAGAAAGTAACAATAAGAAATAACAAATAAGGAATTGCCTTGATACAACATCTATTTTAGGAAAAACTTCCTCTTATATTGAACAAGTTTGGAAACTTTCACGAACCAGACGCTTTCACACACGGAAAAGTGGGATAAAAAGGACACTTACATCTTAATATTTTGTGTGTGTGTGTGTGTTTTTTTTACCTAAAGCGAAATTATTTTCAAGTTCCAAGATTGTTATCACCTATCATGTAACCTAATATATCAAAATTTTAGTAATCTTATTCACTTCAACGCATAGTTTATCTTATGTCATTTTCAAATTTAAATTATTGACAACCTTCAATAGCCAGTAGGTATGCTGATTTATAGAAGATGGTTCGGATGAGATCTTTAGCTGGAGAAATATAATTAAGAAACATGCTTAAAGATTCTGTTTTGGATTTATTCGGTTGTTAACAGTGCTTGCACCCACGACCGCGACACAACTATGTTATTTTAATTAATAACGGGCTTAAGTGGGTACATTAATGCAGATTAGATTATGGATTATAATTCGCATTATATCTACACCGTTGCTACTAATGCTCGGCTAATACTGGTGCAGCGCCCTCTAGCGTATCATTTGCGGACTGCGGACTGTAAATTCGTTCCTCATTTTCATTCAATTGAACGCCACTAATGAGATCAAATCACGGGGCGCTAAATATATAGCTGTGACGCTATTTGCATTAATAATCCCTTCAATATAAGCTGTGAAACCTTCAGTCGCATAAATGAGTAGTTGAATTACATTACTGGTTGGAATCACAAACAAAACGATGATTAATTAAATTAAAGTCTGGTAAAACGTCCGTGCCGGTTATTCCATACATAATATTAAATATTACGTTATTCGACAAAAGTATATTATAGACACAAACAACTAAAACCTCAATAATAATTACGTTATATTTATACCGAAATATCTACTAATATATAATATCTCTCAATGTCAGTTTCTTTAATGTTTAATGCCAGTGTCGGTAAGTTACGACTACTTTGTGAAACTTAGTTACCTTACATAGCAACAAAACGGGTAAATAAACGAAAGTTTCATCAGCCCTTTCAAATACCCTTGTCAATATCGTATTTCGCGCAAGTTTGTATGTTTATTCAACGTAATCTGACGTGGGGTCAGTAATCTTACACGTGTTCGACCAATACTCACTGTGTAGTTTTTGGTAGGTTAGTGTTATGCTATTTAGCCGAAATTTATATATATTTTTATATATCCTGTCAAAATAGTTATAAAAATAGTAGTAATTTGTGAAAACAGAGATTTTGATTCTCAAGTGGGCTATTTTATACTTTGTTCTATAAATGTAGGAAACAGGCACGAATCAAATACTAAACACCTTAAGTGGAAGACTAAACTGAATTAGTTCCAGATGCGTTACTACTCCTTAAGGAGTCAAAATGCTTTCTATAAATGTCCCCCTTACTTTTTAGTGCCAGTACTTGAAGAGTGTGCTTCAAATATGAACATTAAAGTTTTTTTTTATGTTATGGAAGTAGCAAACGAGCATACAGCCCACGTGATGGTAAGTGACAACTGTCGTCCATGGACATCTATAATCAACTGCAGATAAGATCACAGTCCTACCTGGGGTTCATCACAGGTGCATTGCTACCCCTGAGGACCAAGTTGGAATGTCTCGAATAAGTATGTCTCCTTTACGACACCCTTCAAAACAGTACACAGCAGCACTTAACACTATTGTTATAAGACAGAAAAGCGGTGATGCTGCCCGAGTCGGACCACAAAGGGTTCTACCACCTTTAAAAAGTCCTTAACAATACTATGATTAAATAAAAATCGGTATATTTGCGGTGTGGTTGGTGTCAAATCACCAAAAGTCCTAGCAACCTTGAAGCTATTGGACATATTATTGGACATTTTTAATTCCTAACATTAGGTGGAAAATATTGCGCATAGAACACATCGCGTTTCAACACCTTTTGGCTTGGTTTATATAATATGTAGCCCACGAAGTGGTGGCTTATTCTCCGCAGTTTTTACGCCACTCACGTTGAGGAGATTGAACAAAAACACAGCGCCCGCTCGTAAATCACTTCTCCGTACATAGCGTATATTGATTAGTGTCGTAACACGTGGACTTTAATATTATATGAAAATTATTGCTAATATATCAATTTACTATTTTGGATTGAGCAACGATATCTGATATCCACTTAATATCGTATAATTAAAAAGCTCTCAGACATGTTTGAAGTCTGTCATTCTGTATTTCAACGACGTGATGACCCGTGAATTTCTGAAATATTTTTATTCTAATAACATCAACAAAAAGTTACAAACACAAGGCGTTGCGACGAAGAAATAAACTTTTCAGGTATTACGATAATTGGCTAGATAACAGTATCAAATAGTTTTTAATGGATTTTAAGTAAAAGACGTAACACCAAGCACTGAAGAGTTGTTCTGGGGTTGTAATGATAACAATATGCGAGGATGAAAACCACCAAAAACACAGTAATTAAAAAGTCAGTAGTCGGTAACTTTGTAAACTATTTCCATTACTTTTATTATCCTGGTCGCTCGATTACCCACGCAATTATCATGGTTACCACTTCTGATAACAGCATTCGCGCCGTTAAGCATATATTAATTTCCTGTACAACTATATTATTTCCTGTTCCTATAACTCTACATTTATTTTCTGCAGCCGTTATTTATTTCCTAAATAAAGAATTAACCTTCATTAAAGTTGATCCGGTTTCCCCGGAAAACGCCACTTGTAACATTAGGTTAGCGTTTCGAACTTACTACTCGGGAGTTCAATTCCCGTAATTAGTTAATACCACTGAAGGTCTCAATGGCAAAGTTTGAAACCCGCCCTCAGGATTGGCAGCAAACATCGTAACAACTTGAAAGCGTATTCACAACTTTGCGCGACTTATACGTAGGTATTATGTTAAAGAATTGTATACGACCACTTGGTTATACTTTTAATGAGTACATGTTGCCTCACTTGGGATTACATTTCCGTTTTATTTAGCGTAACGTTCAGTAAGAAACGCCTTTAATAAGTCGACGTAGCTCGTCCGACCTATTTATGAAAGGCTAACTTTTGTACTGTTGCTGAAAATTTTACAGGCTGTATGTTATTATTCTAAATACACTTTAATATCTCTAAAACATAGCATAAATAATTAAATCTGTGCTCAAAAGAAAAAAAACGTTTTTCAGTGTGTTTTTTCTTTATTTTGGTTTGTTATAATATATACTTGATTCCATTATCTTAAAAACTTTAAAATAAAAATGTCATCCAAATATGAGTCGGTAAACATACTGAACCAATTAAAACAAACCATATTTTTGATAAATACAGCCGTAATGGTTTTTAAATTTATCTCATGGGTTGTTCTCCGACACAGATATATTGTGTGATTCTATGGAAATCTTAAGGCTCAAGCCCATCGCAACAGCTGGTAAGCTGTGGTAACACATTGGTGATAACAATACTGGTGCTATTTCATTCCTGCCACTCAACACATATAATATACATACTTGCCACCGAGTTCATGTAAAACAGTAACTAAAGTTGATAACGATTCCTGTCCCTGAGGACTAAGCTAGTACGCTACATTCAAACGAGCCCCTCGACATGTTGGTATTAAAATATGTACGAACATGATATTAAATTACGTATGTGTGCGCGCAACCTTACCAACATATGTATGCATTTATATTCACGTTAGCGACACGAAGTCGTGCAGATCGATCTCTCATTAGCTGTTTTCATATGCAGATTTCCCGCGGGACGGACGTAGCATTACCTTTTTATTGAAAAATTGTGAATACGAGCTGATGTAGTAAAATATTGGAATAAATACACCACGAGCGACGCAGTGCTCGGGGATTGTGATTGATTGCTTATCATAAACATTTTTATATAACATTTTAAGATTTTTTAGTAGAAAAATGACGATTCAGCGGATATTTTCACCACTGGACATGATTCTTAAATAATTCCCAAATAGGAATGTAATCCCACTTAAGTTCGATTAGGTATGATTTTCTACGTTTCATGATTAAATTGGAGCGCATTGAACGCAGAATAAAGCAACGCATAATATGTATCCGTTATAAAGTGGAAAAAAAATTAGAAATCTACATATTCTAAACATTACTTGTGTAGCATTTATTTTATTTTGGTAGAATAACATAAGACTAACCTAGACATAGATGATCTACGTAGCCGATGTCATAATCAATTGACTTTATGGTTATGTTAATAAAAGTATACCCTATCATAAAATACCCTCAGTTGAACATACTTAAACAAAGCCAACCCGTAAAATCTCCGAAAAGATAGTCCCAACATGAAAGGTCGTACAATCTCGTACCGTACCCGCCAGTAAATAACAGTTTAGGAGCGTGTGTTGGTAGTGTTGGTAAAATCGTTTGTACCTACGAGCCGTGTTGTTTAACGCCGTGCGTCTTCACACAACTTGCTCCATTAACGACGCGTGACGCCGCCGCTTTGCACTTCAGCGGGTACTTTTGAAAATTAAACAGATTAAACTGCGCCACGCCTATACCTATACAGCTTGAAGAAAATTTCAATTTTGCATCTACATACAACAGCATGTTTTTTTTCAATAACAATAAGTAAACGAGTATCATCAGGTGACTTAGAGACGGTAAGTAGCCTCTCCCTCCCATGGACATTAGCTGTCACAGACTCTG
Organism: Telegonus apastus; assembly: GCA_018250635.1. Taxonomy (NCBI): domain Eukaryota; kingdom Metazoa; phylum Arthropoda; class Insecta; order Lepidoptera; family Hesperiidae; genus Telegonus; species Telegonus apastus. The sequence continues at coordinate 3,692 of DWNY01000853.1, read as the reverse complement.
CTTAGACAACTTAATGGATTTTATTATTTGCATGACATGATGTAAGATTTGTCTTTGCAACGCAATTTAACAGTAAAAAAATGATAAAAAAACAAGGTAACAAAAACAAAAGCAGAAGGTAGATTGTACACTTAAATTTATATACCTTCCTAGGTCGACTGCTGGAAAAAATGATTTAAATCAATAATTTACTTACTTTTCTGTATATATCACATTTATAAACACAATAACATTTCAATAAATAAAATAAATTTATTTCATTACTACCCTTCATCAACCCTACACTGACCCACAGCTGATCAAGCATCTCAGACTGAGAAGTTTAGGCTATAACCCACCCAGTAGACTTTACACACCTTCAAAACATTTCATTAATTTTCAGGAGTACAGGTTTCGTCGCAATTTTTACCTTCAACGTTAAGTCAAGTGATAAAATTTATGTATGTCAGAATTAAATTTATGATATTTCCGATACTCCAAAATTTTAATGTTCATGCTTTTAGGAGCGTATGGTTATATTTGGTTGAATTTGTAATGGCTATATTTGGAACATAGCTATATTTGAAATATAGCATAGTACATTGTCTTTGTACATTTCTTGTTGAAGTTTCTATGAACAATTTGCTGCGCGCACATTTCCGTAGTGCTACGCTTAGCTACGTCGCGTCGCATCCGCGCTACGAGAAATGTGCTACGTCAGATGCGGATGTAGCTCGTTCTTTTATCTTTTTGAAGCGAATGTCTTTTCAATTTCGTAAAATTATACTTTCTATCTTTACATATCATGTGTATGATACTTATTATTTATTTGTCTCCCACGGTACGATTCTCAATTATTGTATACAAAGTATATAATTATGGATATACAAGCATATACAAAGGGTTCATCAGATATTTTCGTACCTCATATAAAATTACATATATGTGTTTTTCTTATACCTTATACTTGTTACAAAATAATGGTCACATAAAGAAAATTCACAAATGTTACTCAAATTATTATCTACAATACATTACACGATATAAAGGACCGATAATTTAAAAGCGAACAATGAGTAAAATATACCGAAGTTCAATGAAAAGTTGAATCTACCAAAATCACGGAGCGATTAACGGCAACTATTTATAACAAAAGACATTAAAAGCGTAGGCGTATCAGATCGGACGGCGAACGAGCAAACAATGACAATTATGTAAATGAAAGTCCGCGAGCGGGCGCGCCGATGAAACAGATAGCCGGCTCCGGCGCGCGCTTGGGACGCTTCGTAGCAACGTAGCTACTTTTATTTTATTTAATGCATCAACATGTTCTATTTTCAAAATAATGTGAAGGTGCTATAATAAATACTTAATATATAATAAATACTTCTGCTCCAATTTAGTCTTTAAAAGTAGCAAAGCCTACACGTATAGTCCTGTAATATTTGAAATTATTAGTATCTGTGCACATCAATCGAACATTAAATAGAAGGTGGGTACGTCTTGAGCTTTGTGCTGTAAGTGTATTTTCAATATTTAGTTTAGTTCACCGATTTCAACCCATGTCTCATTATTTATTTAAAACTTCAATACTTACATTTTTAAAGAACACTTGCTTTGTAAAGATAATTTAAGTGGACCCAACTAATTAAGGTTAAATCCATTGAACTGTATTATTCATGGGGCTGCAGTTTAACCGCTTCGTTTTCTTTAATATCTTTCAACACACGAACCCTCGTGAAGTAGAACCACTCTGCGAATGATGAAATATGCAAAACCTCAATTCATAATATATGTATATTTCTTAGAAACATATGTAAGTGTGAATATACTTACAAGTGAAGTAATAATGTCTCGTGGCGTGCGGAGTGCGGTGAGGTCTCGCGGCGGCTGCGGTCCCGCAAGCACACATTTACAGCGTATGTTCGAGCGGTCTCAATTTAAGCTACTATCTTGGTACATATAATGTATAGTGAGTGTGAGTAACTGTTCATATGTAAGTTGTACGTATTGTATAATAATATACATTCTCCGATAATACGCGATAGTATGATGAGAATTTAGAATTATCATTATATTTAGTATTCAGGAGATTTTAGTGTATTAATTTTTAATAAACTATAAATTGTATCATTATCACATAGTATATGTCTTACATATTTAGGAGCAGTAGCTCCTACTAAATATTCGCATAAATATAACCAGCAGTTTGCCACTGGCGTTTACCGCTTTGAATAAATTTCCGTTTTCGGTTACCATTAAAATTTTATTAAGATCAATTTATCTGTTCAAAGGTGTTTATATTTATTTTCATGAACATAAGATAAAATGTAAAATTGACCTTAGGACCTGGAAGTTAGTTGAATCAACATTATTTAATTAAATCTCATGTCCCTAATGTTACCAAAAGTAACAACTAATTAGTGTAATGTAACACTGAGAAGGTCTGAAAATGCAGTCTGTAACAGAAAGCAAGTCGCGTATGAAGGCGAGCCTCGTACAATGAAGACGAGCTGATTGTTGCCCGCGACGTCTGCGAAGCGCCGGCCTCGCATTACGACGTTCGGCGCCTTCCGCCTCTCTCGCTGCTGGAAGTCAAACATACTCGTAAGGGTAGTAACACATCAGTTTTTGTCATTGCAAGATTTGTGATATGACATTCCGATATACTTCCAAAATGTCACTAAATGTGTACCTAATACTCGTACTAGTTGCAATTTCATGTCTATAGAAAAGTATGATTCTTTAGAAACCTCACATAATAAGATCAATTAGTAGTCCCAGTATTATGATTATTATAGGTATTTATTGTATAAGTTTCCCCTTCCTCACTTCCTACCCCCCATTGAGGTTCATATGTTCGCAAATTATATATGTAGCCCCATTGTATGAAAACCATGATTGCAATAAAAGAAGAGTGTTGAGTAAATTAACCGTGAAATGCCTTATAACCCGAAAAATATAAATGGCAACTAATTGAATTGATAGGAGATTAGCCTACTCGATGATAAAATGAAATGAATAAGTCCTTGGTAAGAAAACAAAATATCTGGGTTTATGGAATACAGGCTTAAATAATAAAACTATTTATCGATGACTTCCTAAATTCAGCATATGACTGACATAATTATAATCTACATTACAATTACATTAAGCAAATGATCAGATAAATAATTAATGTTTGTGAAAAGCCCTACAAAATCCACATACGTACAAGTAGCGCTCGTTTAATGAGCGTGCGTTAATTACGTCGCGGGCACAATAAGTTTGAATCCTCGTAAGCGCGCCGCTAGCTGCCTCCGACTGCCTTCAAGTTCCTGTAACTTCCGTACACATCTAACTCACTCCGCATTTTTGCAAGCCATAAAGTTTCTTAGTATATTTCTTTGAATAATGACGCACTGTGGAGCTTCTACTATATAATTCTAGTCACGATGAATTGTGTATTGACGCAATAGTTCGTTTGCTTTACATGTTTGGTTTCTCCCAACGGATTTGTGGTTCAATCCAAGCCATAACTTGGGTCCTAAGTTATAAGCAAGGATAGAAAAATGATATTTTAAGTGATTTGATATGATCTGTTTTTATATATGTAATAATAATAAGACTTATATTTTGTCTGAAGGGACGTCCCTTAGTTCAGTATGTCTCCCCCAAAGTTTTCCACTGAAACCTGTCTCTAGCAACTCTTCCCCAGTGACGGCCTATAGTGC
>DWNY01000852.1:0-14315 GCA_018250635.1 Telegonus apastus | reverse complement strand
GTCATCATATGACGTAAGGTGGTGCCTACCACCACATTGCATTATTATATGTTATAGCCAATTCTATGTTTGCAAATCATTATTCAATAATTATATTATAGATACTGAATTACAGGTCATTATATGGAACTTATAATAAACATTTATTGATGAGAAGGTTAATGTTTAACTATATCTGCTCTTATAAAAATAAGATCTAAGAAAATGTGATAATTATTTACTTATTGCATTTATTTACATAAATTAATTTACATAATAATTTGAGCTTGTATGCTTATGTTATTTTCTACCTATACATTTACATACAACATGAGACAATACGAATGTTAATCTCACAACTTTGAATTAATTGAATTAGTGCTCCCAAAGTCAACTGCCCAAACGTCTGTAACGGTTAATTATGCCATCATAAATCTGCCATTGTCATTCTAACTGTAAGTGGCCTGTCAGTACTTAACGTATTTATAAAACAACGAGATGATAATCATCTTCAGCTCACCATTGTAAGAAACGAGCCTTGTAAGTTCTACTTCGGACGTAACGATAGTTCGTATCGATTCGAAAGTGTAAGTGTCAGAATCGATATCTTTAGTATGCTATATAAGGCAAAATATTCTACGATACACTGAGTTTTACACTTTTAAGATTATTAAGCTTGCTAGCTTTGTTTGGGCTCTTACATTAAACAAATATATTTTATTGTTTTAACTAAATATTGTTACTAATTATTTCAAAATTGAGTGTAGTAAAGCACAGTTAGTCTTACAAATTGTAATTATGCGGTAGCGATCTGTCTCTGTTTTTTAAAAACAGCTAAACACTTGATCTTCTGATCGACTTTCCTTAAAAAAATAAATAAAGTGTTTTGAATAAAATATTTTGATGCACATGGAGTTGACGTTAATGAAGAGCAAATGTTAGATTTGCTTAATATTAGTCTCCATGCTCATTGCTATTAGTACCTTTAGGTACCTAGCTATCCACTAGGTACCAAAAATACCAATACTGCATAAATACATACGAAGATACGATCAAATTAAGGTTTAGTAGAGACTAGTTGAAATTTTTAACTGAACTTTGTGCACGTCAGGCTAGTAATCTTGTTTACTTTTTATCCTTAGTTAAGTCAACATTTTGCGATCGATCGTCTCGTTTCGACATCTAACATCCTATACCCCGAGTTATCCATTATCGAATCGCTAGAGGCACCCATACATTGTGCATTAAGATTTAATGAAGATAAATCAATTATTTCGATGCTTGATTCATAACGTTCGGTTGTTTTGATTGCATGAGTATACATTAGTATTAGGGCGCGTTCACAAGTCCCATTTCAGGATTTGTTTTTATATTATAAAAGTCTCACAAAAATCGTTTGTAAAATAAATATGACGATACATAATACAAGTCAACAAGCTTTTAATGATTTATGACAAAAAAGTAGCGAATGAGATCTTAGTCTACCATCTATGTACCTACTAAGTGGTAACTACGACTACTAACAAAATTGTTAGACTATTCAGTGGATGCATTAAATTATCTTTAAACAAATGCTATATAAATTATGTTAAACTTTTAAATTTTAGAGTTTTGCCAAAAAAATTGTATATTCTAACCTTTTTATTGCAAATTACTCGTGTTTGGACTTCTCATAATGAGTAAAAATACAAGTAAAAGGTAGTAGAACGCTTTCTGGTCGACTCCGGTGGCACCACCGCCACACCTATTTCTGCCTTATAACAGCAATGTTAACCGCTACTGTGTTCTGGTCTAAAGAGTGTGGTAAGGGAGACATACTTATCCGAGGCGTTCCAACGAAGTCCCCAGGATAGCAACGCATCTGTGGCCGACCTCAGGGAGGACTGTAATTTTTTCTATGTTGATTACATATATGCCCCGTGCGGGGTCAGTGACCACAGATATAATCAGATGGCCAGCATGCTCGTTTGCTACTTCCTATAAAAAGTAACTAAGCCAGGCAGGTAAATACTAAAGGAAAGAATACTTATCCACAGTCAAATACATAGCTATACAGTAGTGCCGCCGCACACGTCAGCTGTCAATCATACCTTTTTGTTTTTATGCTGGCTACCGGCGTAACAAAAAGCACAGTTAATTACAGATGTATGATAGCCAATACAATCAGCTATTTATTCCGGATGAGATCGACCGATTGCGGTAATTATGCACCGTACAGCGGCGGACGGGTTTACGGTTAGGTTTTGGGAAATACCCATTAATGTAGATCAGTTTAATTAGAAGTTACGATTTGATAGGCTTTTTGTGATATGTAAGATAGATAATGCTTTCTTATACAAGGATTCATCAAGCTATGCAATAGACTGACGAGGTGAGTAGAAAACTATAAAATACTTGTAAGATTTTTTTTTAAATTTAGAATTACACTGAGAAGGATGCTAGTAGATCTAACCGGGAATGAGCACGGAGCTCTGCATGTAAAATCGAGCAATGTACGGCGCCTTGTGAGTCGTCAAAAATTGTAAGGAATTAGGAATGTTTAAGTTAATATTTATTCAGTGTTTGCCTTTATACTACAGGATTAACAAATTTTCGAGGTTGTTAACCCTATAAGTACTTTGTAACTAATATCGACATTATCTCAATTATATCGATATTAATCGATCTTCAACATTGCCAGTATCACATAAAATCTATGAAAACATCATCAGACATCATTCGGAAAATCAGGACAATTTAATTTTTTCGTACTGTTCTTAAAACGATTTGTAAAATTGATGTCTTCCGTAAAAAGGTTAAGGATATTCACCGCAGTGGGATGCAACAAATGGGTCCAGCGTCCAAATGATGAACAGGTTTTTCCATAAAGTAATTGTTTCCCACAAGCCGATCCCCGGCCGCGCCTAAATCACGGATAAATCAGATAAGAGTGAAACAAAACGACAGCGGGACTGACCGCGGTTGGGCGGGCGGACACTTGCCGGTGGGGCCATAGATTGGGCGAGGAAAATAAAAAATTATGAGCAATTTTTTTCAGCCATACTTGTTTTTTTCACTGTATCAAGCTTGTCAGGCAATCATACACAAATGTACAAAAACACAAATAGAAACAAGTTAGTACAAGTACAAAGATCTAGGGCTACAGAAATTTTAATCTAATATTCCCAGCCAAGTACGCTTGGAATCGAACGTTTCGACGGATCACGTGTTAAAAAGATATTTTGTTAATGGCTACACGTGGTTTGTTATAATCCCGAAAAATTACAAAATACAAATACAATTACAAAATAAAAGTAACTTTAAATATATTTTTACTCACATACTGATAGATTTATTCTTAATGTTAATGACTTGACTAAAGTAGGTACAGGTCTCATTGAATGGTGACTACGACATGAAAATACAGGATTTACACTAACAGAGATTGCTGGTACCCGCATAGACAAAGATTCGATAGGCATTTACGCCTATTTCGTGGCCGTACTTTAGAGCGGTTGTCCGGTAACAGAAAGGATGGACAGTAAGAGGGATGTTCCTTGATCGGGAGGCACAAGACAAATGTCCATTATCTGTCACTGATACACCCTTTACCTTCCTATTTTTTATATGTATTTTTCAAGTACAAAATTACAGAAGTTGTCTGGTTCCGATTTTTTTTATTTTTGGGATAATTAGACGTTTTTCTCTTACGTTGCACCATTTTCAGGAGTAGCAATGCATCTATGACCACATGAGACCCCATTTCTTTATGAAGTTACTTTTTATAAAGTAACTTGGTTACTGATGTCCTACAGTTGTTTACGACCTCAATCTGACATAAAATATTGTATTAATGCGATGAGTGTGAGTTGTGGGTGTCATGAACGCACAAACACTTACACTCAGCGCAAGAATCTAAATTCATCATTCAGTTGCCGATGGCCGAGGATCGAACCCAGAACCGATTGCGTGTCAAGCACGGTGACCGCATGGGTCGTGTATCGATAGTAATAATAACGATACCACCCAAAGTGATTACAATCTCAGTATTATTAGTGGACTTAGTAAGGCGCAGTGCAAGAACAATCGGATCGCATTTGCGTAAGCTGACCGCCGGGTCCGCGGGATTATTGACGACGCCCTAACAACGCCACCGTGGTACGGATATGGTCCAAGTCATAGGCTGAGGAAAAAATAAACAAATTAATAATTAACATTTTTTTTAAATAGAAGCTTTACTTTTTTAAGGTGCTGCTTCGTCATCGTAGTCAATTCTTTAGGGACTATTAATTTTAGAGTGTGACACTATTTAGTGGATAATGAAACCTTTTTAATTGCGGCAAATGTATGTGAAATATTTACTTAATTGGATTACTTATATAAAGCTTTCTATGTTATGAACCTTTTATTCTTTGAGAGATACAAGTTGGTCTAGTAAATCTTAGAAGTAAGGTATATAGAATACATATTTAAAACTACCTACTCATTTTGGCCATCTATTCGTATTTCGTTCGATTTCTAATAATCTCCATGAAATATAATACTTGATTTAACACGAAAAGTGCTAATTAAATAATATTTCTTATTTCGGTGTCGCAATGAAAGTCACTAATGTAAATGAATATGACTATTTAATCAAACGCATCGCTTGTATCTTGCGCCACGCTCTGCAAAGACGTCCAGTGGCCAACAAGCAAGGGTCAGGTGGCACGTCAATTTGCTCGGAACTCTGTCGTCTTCACTCCCTGTAAATCAGTGTGATCACTCAGATGAATATTTAAATCACGAAGCACCAACTAAAACTTGTTATATAATGTATGTAACTTCTGGATATGAATGATTATAAGATTAACTATTTGCAGCTGTTAAATATTGTTAAGTGATTTGAAAATAGAGACATTATTTTGTTAATCTTAAAAACACCTAAGTACCTATTAAAACAACGCTTAGACAGGTTTACAAATAATCTGTTTATTCAGCATTATCATCCAATTATTATACATTAATACACCTTTGTCCAGTATTTTTACATGTTTCCATCACCATGACTTTTCAATGATTTATCTGATGACAATTCACAAATCAAAGCAATAGCCTTTATTCCAAAAAGTAATTAATAGAAGAAGTATGTAACAGGTGACGTAAATGATCAATACCTGTAAAATATATAAGCTGTACGTGAATCATCGTGATATGATGGTAACACTATGTACTAATATACTAAACAAATAATTAACCGTAACAATGCTGCTAAGTGGAAGGCCCTGAGATATACCTAACGGGAAAACATCAGTTTAGGTAGTTTTCTTTTCTATGATAGATATAATTAAAGAATATCTACTTTAACTATAAAGAAACATTCGCAACAATACTTCAATGACTAAAATTCCGTCAAAAAATGTTTCAGTGGTATGTTAAGTATACTCATCTATACTTAGACGACGTATTTGACTGTGTTCCAAATTATTCTCACTCTGAGACACGCGTCTATTAGAACCTAAATGAATGAATATCGATGTTGACAATAAATGTTTTCCACTATGTTGCAAAAAATGTAACCAATTTTTTAGCTCTGGCAACATCTTAAATAGCCTCTACTTATCACTAAGTGTGTGTAGGGTGTACAAAATCAGTGCGTCCCGCGCGGCTCGTTCGCGGCTCATTTGCGGGATGTTTGCGGTCGGACCCATTTGTGGCTTTTACGTCTAGTTACATTCCACTGTGTGTGAACTATTAATGCCTTACTAGACTGGCTTACATAATGGCTTTACATAAGCTTCAAAATACTGACTTATTATATACGCTTGCTTTAATAAACTTGATGTATTTTATACACTTAAGCTTGTTTAAGAAGATATTTATAAGTTGAGTACCCTATGCCAAATCTTTGTAGCTTTTTGCAACATACAATTTGTGGTATCTTGTTAATTTGTGTTATAAGGTTTATTAAGACGTGTTTATTGTGGACTTATATAAAGGGTTCTAGCACGTACCTAAATTAGTTGACATCTATATGGGTACTTAATGAACAAAATATAAATGTATTCTTCAGAAACTTAAAATTAGTTTACCTCAAGTACGAGTATGTGAAATGTTTCACATTTATTTACACGAGATACTCGAAATGACCCCAAAATTGAAACTCCAACCCAATAAACCTCTAGAAACTTTAAACAGAGCTCGTAAAAGCGGTCATAAAGTGGACCTGAAAGTTTCCTCTATAAATCATTGGGTCCTCCCCCGAAAACTGGGAATTCCGGGCAGTGTATGAGACCCACTCGCCATATGTCATCTCGGTCAAGCAAGCGCTATTTGTCTTGCAAAAATTCGACGAACATCTTAAGAATGTCGCGTCCCTAACGGCATGCTGGAATGTGCTAGGGTTGTGTTTGGGGAGCCCGGAACTACTCGAGGCAATAAATTAATGTTAAGTTTGAAGTAAATACCATTAGATACAAAATTGTATGAGTTTAAATTATTAAGTAATCTCATCCATTATTGGCGAAGAATTAAAGTTAAATAGAAATTCAGACTTTAAGGAATACAATTTCATTGAATCTTGTCTAAGTTCTATTACTAGAGAAATAAAGTTTTATTAAACAAATTTATTACTAAACAAATAAGGTAAGTAACAATTTAAAAATATAATGTGTATTGTTTGAATACATAGACAAAATTAAGATTTTGTCTTCAAGATTTATCATATCGGTTTGCCGAAGAAACTCACATATTCCTCACACTCTCAAATATAAAGTTACGTACCTACTTACTTTACTTTTGGCCGTTTGTGTTTAAGTCCTTATGCGCATGAGATCAGGGAAACCTAGTTTAAAGTAGCTTTAAAAATAATCGCAGTGCACAAAGTAGTATTTCCAATTGGATTACCTATTTCCAAGGAAAATATTCACAAGTTCCCCTTCGCTTGATGCGCAAAACAAACACGGCTGTACACACAAATCAGCGTCTTGCGGACGATAAATAGAATAAACCCACAGCCTGATTGCTCCCGCAGCAAACACGGACGCAAACACCGCCGCCTTAGCCTTCCTACGTTACGTATATCTATAAAGCTATTGACGGACATACTGCATTTAACTGTTAGGGATTTCAGAATAAGGACATTCACATCTATTTTGTATAAGGGCATTTTAAAAACACCTGTCTAATAGGTAATAATGATTTCAATAAAACGTTATATCTGCTTACCCATATGGGAAATTTGATCAGATTTTAAAGGAGACACCTATCTATATATTAATTAAAATTTAAAAGACTTTACAAAGGAACTTAGCTAATCTCTGTGTTAAATTAAGGCTTTGATTAAATTATTAAGATTATAGTTGAATCCTAGATACTTATAGTCCCGAGGGTACGTTGCACTAAGCTTCATATTTACACAAATAATATCAATTTTATAATATTCTTTGGTTACAGTATTAAACGTGCTACGAAAATTTAATTATTTAAAACTTAAACACCAATGTCGGTTGAAACCGCAACATAATATCTAAATAAGAGCTCATGAGAAACAATGGTACAGAACTTTTTGCAACTCGGCCGCAGACCGCACGGCAAACAACGAACAAATGTTGGACAAATTAGACATTAGGGGTCGCATTAGGCTTCGCTCGATTGAGGTTTTGTTTCGGTTGGGTAATTGATTCTGCATTTTGGTAAAGAGGAAACCACACAGTAGATAGAAGAGGCATGATACAAATGAATTCGAAAAGTTATATCAGATTTTTTTTAATGTGTAATGATTTTCTATTAGTAAGTATTACTATATTTCATCATGTTTAATTGTTTTTTTTAATGGAGCTGATTAGGGCATTATAGTAAAGTGCATGGATACGACTAAAATCGCTTCCATAAGTTTATGTATTTTCGCTAATGATTTTGCATATCAGGACACATACAAGAATAAAAGGACAATTATGTTATTACAGCTCCATCAACTTATGGACAATGAAAACGCAACCCTGTATAAGATCTGACAAGGACATCTCTTAATAGGGTCGGCTAAAGCAGGGCTAAGTTGGAATTCCTTACATAAAACTTTCTATACAAATTCTCTAGTCTGCTTAAAACTCTTTAAACTCCATCTGTCTATTTCGTAACAGCCAATAACATTACATGCTAAATAATTTGTAACTATAAGAAATTTCATAATATAATTTATAATGTTTAAATAAACTACAGACTTGTGTATGTTGTTGGTGAAAATTGAATTATGGTGTTATGTTCACACAACTTAAACCACAAAAGGGGCCAATGAAACGACTACTTTTTGTGCTTAGTGGCCGCAGCAAATGAGGGTGTTCACAAACGATCAGATCGAATCCAGGCATTTGTGGTTACTCGATTGAAGGACTGCTTTCTTTCCCGCAACTAACGCTTTATTTATTTATTTGTTTAATTAAAATATCGACCTTTTCAATGGAAATAACAAAGATTTCAATGGAAGTTTTCAATAATGAAATGATTTAAGTAGATGAAATTTGGTTTGATTGCGTGTTCACTGTAAGCCTAACTAATTACCCGTCAAAATAATGAACCTATTATAAGCCGACGTACAATCCAGCGAAGTTTTAAAATAAAGTAAAGTGAACAAGAACTAAAAGAATTCAAAATTTAATAACCTACAACCAAGCGTGACATCCGTCTCCGAAAGAATGTTGGCGTCGTACTGACAAATGGTATCCGGGAAATGTTTAGAGGCAGCGTGGACGATGGAAATATGGGCAAAGTGGCGGTCCCTGGGGTACGCCGGGGAGTAATGATGTTTAGGACTAACTCTTTCGACAGAAATCGACAAGGGTTTTGTAAAATGGCCCCTTTTTAAGACGTTTTTGGAGTTTGACATACGTAGGTAATCGATTGCATTGGATTTTCGTTTTAAGTACCAACGTGCCTACATATATACATATATGCCAACCGTTTATGATTAGCTAAGCTAAGGTACAAATTCGTGAAAAATGTTTGTATCGGACAATAATTCTGAAAAGGTAAAAAAACCTAAATAGGCTTAAAAATAGAAAATAATGTGTATTAAGAAAATTTCTTATATGCAAATTGTTTTACAATTGATGACAACCTACGTTATAATATATGTGTACAATTTTACATATCCATAAACGTTACAAGACCGATCATTTTGACCGAGATTTTGTCATCTATATGACTCCATATTACAAATTACGTATTGTCTTGAATAAGGACACAAACAAGTAAATAGCAATAAAACTTTAAAAGACCATAAATAGGACTTAACCCTTCCGCTAAAAATGTCTCAAAAAGCCGTTTCTGATATCACCTCATTGTTTTAGAAAAAGCGCTTTGCAAGTGAGTGTAAAGCCTTGACATTTCACCCTTGGGGTCTTTTAGACCGGTTTCGTATCTGATGACCGTCGCCCCTTAACACTGCGCCAGCCGGTGGTCTTATCACTAAATTTAGTGCGATATACGCAGCGTAACGTTCTTCCTAGTGTTTACAGCGTCGTAAAACTTTGAGACTTGGGCGTGCGAGGGTTATTATTATAAATAGGTGACTTATCTACATGTAATCTTTGAATGCGAATGTCTTGAGTCATTGGATCCGTTTTTAACGATATTGATTTCTACCGAGGTCTAGAAGACGTTTTGAAAATATTACTTTCAAGAATATATTACTTAATATGTTATTATTTTTATCCCAAAACTTACCGCAATTTATTACATTTTCTATGTAAGTTAATATTATTAAATGTAAAATTGAAATTATATTTGAAATTTTTATCATGTGGTTTTAATATATGTATGTTGGGATCGATACCCATATAGATAGGAAACCAACTTGAGATAACAGATGCGTTCCTGCTATAAAGGACTAAATTGGAAATCTATTAATAACGTAGAAATATTGCTGCAAGTTCAATAATATTCAAGTATGATAAGTCTAATAGTTAGTAGTTACGTTTTGTAGATATATAAATAGAGACAAATGCAACTGCATTTATATATCTTAAAGATGGTTTCTGTCACGATTATCGTTTTTATCCGAAGCTGGGCGCAACAATGGCCGTGTAGGAAGAGTTCTATGTCTCAATACAATGATTCATCTTGCGATTGGCTTCAATCTAGTCGAGTGTTTTATTATTATGAACAACAAAAAACGTGTTAGGGAATAAATTTGAATCATGTTGCAAATTGTAGGTATCCATTACGGATTTAATAAGTCGATAGAGTGCGAGGAATATAGATAAAAAGTGATATACAACATAATTAGGCGCATTACAATAATTTAGTTACACTTTCCGTCGATGCTTGCGTATTTTTTGCGTATAACGTTTCAACGGTGTCCGTTTTTACCTGTTTTACGACGCTATTAAGTTTTACAAACGTGTTAATCCGACTGTGTTTCACTTGCCCACACGCAATCGTAAATCTCATCATTACTTTTTGTTTAACGGCCATATTGCATTAAGCCTTCTATTAAGTGTTTTTTTCGCATTCGTTTCTAGTAGGAGTTGTTTCTGAAACGTAGATTTAGTTAGGTATATTTTATCTTTAAACAAACATGGACGCACAGTATATAATTTAGAACCAAAATATATTTGAACCCTTCCTAGACCGATTTCGGACGCACCACAATCTCTCCTATATTTGCCTTATAATAAGTTGCTGTATTTAAAGGTATAGTCTTGTTCAGCGGAACTGCAATAATAGCTATGCTGTTTAGCTATATAATCATAATTGGGTATGAACGTATGTAATATAATGATAATTATTTACTATTAACTCACGCGGCATTTCATCGTAGTCCCAGATAATGTATATATGGGTAAATAAATTTTATCATTTCCTTAAAGTAAATATTATATGAGACAACTTCGCCGAGAGTGTGCGAATTCCCTAAAGAGTAGTTTGACGCGTAACGGCCGCTTTGTAAGAAATAGCACGCTACAATTACGCTGATTACCGTGTTTACTGGAAATATGGAGCACAAATCTAATAGAGTCCTAAACTGGAATACTTTTCAGACGCATGGAATACTTCTCAAAGAAATTTAAATTAATAAGTTTAATATCTCGTATTTTAAGCACTACATAGTCACACTTTTTATTCAATCAAATCAAACAAACTTTATTTTAAAAGGTTAAGATAAATTGACATGAAATTTATAAATTTTTGTATTTACGTAAGATCTATCGTTATCTGAAGTCTATTTGGGAGTCTATTGGGTACATAGTCTATTAACAAACATAAATAAGTACATACTGGTATATCCACATGTACCTACCTGTATAGTCTATTGAAAAAATATGTTGTCTAAACTATCCGATAAGGGAAACATGTTCATTTGATAACGTTACTTACTTAAACGCTACTTTTTTAATTTTTTTCTCAAAACAACAATAAAGCGTCATTGGGTCATTTGAATTTTGAAGCTCATGTTTTTATTTGTTTTTATTTTAATGTAGGAAAACAAACGAGCATGCAGTTCACCTGGTGGAAAGTGACCACTGCTATCCTTGGACGTCCGTAACCAGTCTCAGATAGGATCGAAATCCTACTTGAAATCGACCACAGATGCGTTGCTACTCTTGAGGACTAAGTGCTACGCCTCAGATAAGTACCTACGTCTCCCTCGCCTCTCTATTCAGACCAGAACCAATTATTTGTAGTTCAATACACCTATTTTTCCTTTATAATAGCAATGTAATGCTGATATGTTAATTTTTTGTAAACGTATAGATAGCAAAGGGCGATACAAAATGAACAAATGAAATCGATTGGTAATAAAACCATCTTTGAATACCTTATCGGTTCTTAATTCTAAACTGCTCACGTTCTATAGGGCCTGTCAATGCACACAAAACAGCTCAATCAAGCTATAGAAGCTAATTGCTATTTAGCGATGTCAGTCCAAAAACACCGTGAAGTCAATTACGTGGCACCATGACATGTACTAATAGCCAAATCGACGGATCCCCTGGCCTATCGTTATCGTATGATCTCAACGGCCACCACGAAATTAGGCGAAACGAACGCTAATTCATAAGACAAGCGTGTCTGCTGACACTACAATAAAAACTATACTTGGCTTAATAAAATCTACAGGTAGGGTGGGAACATCTTTCCGGTTGAACATATCGTTTACGTAGCCTTAAACTCTATTTGGATGTCGGAAAGTTCAAGTTTGATTGCAGTGTTTGTGCCTTAAGTCGTTTTGTTGGATGTATAATTGATATCTTGGTGTATCTGGGCGCAGGACGTTATATGAGACGCAAGGTGCAGGCAAGGTGCGCGCCGACCGTTGCGCGCACCGGCCGCGTGACGCAACTGATTACTGGAACGCCGATAGCGCTTAATGACCGCTTTGTTGACATTTCGCTGAGAAAGGAGAAAGTACTTAGGCTTCAAGTAGCCTTTGAACGTTTCGTTGATGAAGTCAACTGTTACTGGACTAAGTGTAGCTTAAACGTGAACTAGCTGGCCAGGCGAACGTTGTTCTGCCATTAACACCATCTAGTCCACTACAATTAGTTTGATACAGCTGATCAATTTTAATGAAATAGTGTTTAAATCTTAAGTTAAGATACGTACTATAAATATGTCTGTATTTTCCATTCTGTAGTTTTGGTACTAACTGAATTTAAGCACAAACAGATTACTGATTACTGCCTGATAATTATGCCTGATAGATTTCTCCTAATGCGGTTTTAGCAATGGCACGTCGTTAGTGACCGTAGTGGATATCATTCTTATATAGAAAGATGATGCTGATCGTTTCCAACATTAATTGCTGCCTACAACATCTACGCAAGACTTCGTGACCGTCACCTCACGATCTAATTTTATTGTTCTCATAATGAATTAGAAGAAAATAAAATCATGAACATTTTAAATTTCTTCCCCGAAAGAATATTTAGCAACGAAAATACGTGACGTTGTACAGGAATTGAATCGAGTTAATTACACGACGAGTATAGATAATTTTATTGAGTAAAATACCAAAAATGCTCACTGGAAGATTAACCCGCGTAGTGCGACGAACCCCTAACTTTCTTAGAAAGTGATTTCAATAAACGAAACTCGATTTAAATTACACAACAAAAACCCGATTATAAGGATTGACGTACAAAAATGGAAAGACCTAGTACCGCTCACGTACTGATCGGTAAAAAAGTCGAAAATACTAACCAATAGACCCATATAGATCCTGCTAGTTTTTCCTAAGGCTTTGATTGTGTTAAGTTTCTTCTCTAATTGTGAATTATAAAGTATGATGAGAACGGTTACAACTGTTAGGATAGCCATAGATTAAAATAATTGAATTATAAGTTCACGTATTATTGAGTCGTATAATCTTATTTACCGACATTTCTTTTAACACTAAATAAAAAAGAAAAACCGTTATTTTTATTATGTTTTAAAAATTTTACCGTATTCTTTTAAAATTATTAAACATTACCTACCAAATATTCACAATCATCTTTTTTATATAAAAACTTAATACATCTACATCAATACTGCCATTGTAAATTATACATTTCAGAATCAAGCAGCGTGGATGATTTATTTCTTTATATTTTATTAAAGTATCCATTGCCTGAAGGTGAACAGGAAAAAATGAACTCATTCTCATTGTCGGTACAGAGGCAGTAATTATCCTATCTGTGCTTTAACCCTCAACTTCAAGTGTGGGTAGGTGCAAATTCTTATCAAATTGAGCGTGTCATTACCCGCAAATAATGACTTGTTTACGCATGCGTACGCATTTCATACGTTGCGTCGCGGTTGCGTATCGTTGCTGCAATTATCGTACATACATGCAGCCGGTTTTTGGTGAAATTACAATAAAAGTGAGTGAAATTTGAAGATGTTGAATAAATGTGTGATGTGGAAAAAATAGTTCTGTGTCCATCCGGATGAGTGAATTTGAATTATTATGTAACTTATGAGATGTATTCTAGTTACTTTTTATTATCCGGAGATAAAGGCCAGACCAATGATCATAGGATCAAGTATTATGTTTTGTGTACTCACAAGTTAGATTTCTGTATCGTAGGTACCGCTGAAATAAATAAAGGTAAATACATAAAAGCACACAGGCATTGCACACATGCATGCAAATCAAAAAAATAATTAACTAAAGGTAAAGTCAGAATATGTAATTTAAAGTTGGTTTATTATAGAATTGCTTTTAAACGTCAATGACCTTCGTAAAAAAATATATGGTGTTCTCTTATAGAAAAGAAGTGGTGAAAGAAACTTCTTAATAAGAAATTTTAGCACATGCTATGAATGTAGAATGGGTTATTTATACACATTATATGGAATACTTAGGTAGATAAAGTTCAGAATCCGTATAAAAT
>DWNY01000851.1:0-14315 GCA_018250635.1 Telegonus apastus | reverse complement strand
AATTGGAGAGAAGTATGGTACATGTTCAATAATTCATTTAAAAGATTCGCGATGACAATATTCATTAATGATAATGTGGTAGAAATCATTACAATATGTCGTCGAAATACATAATTTAAGATAACAAGCGGAAAGAAATAAAAAAGACGTCTCCAAATGCAAATGAGCGACATTGACGTATGGATGTTTATGAAATAAAGTGTGAAAAACGTGCATTTATGTGGCGTGTTTATTTTCAAAGTGGGCTGATAGCGCGCCGCTAATCCGGGATTGCCGGAAGCCCGGAGAAATATCGACGCCGGGACGCCTGTATTTGGTTACTATAGACTTTTAGTGTACGTTCGGTGCGTTTTTATAATAACTGAAATGTTTATTATGTTCATTTACGTCTTTATACATTAGGTTTTGATAAAAAGTGAAGTAAACTGTTAGGCACTAATGGCCAGAAATTATGGGTATTTTCATTATTAAATTATATATAAAAGTATCAAATGAGCGGGTATATAGGTTTATTCCAAGTTATGTTAGGTTATTGCTGCAGTTCATTGACATGTAGGTACAATGAAACTCTTGTAAAATACAGGTTGTATAAAAACATATTAAACATGATTCAATGGTTCCTATAAATTTATACGATTATAGGAGAAATAAACTGCGTTCAAATAAATGTATTCTAAAATCACATAACTAAGGATTTAATGTTGATCCTAGTACGTCGGACTGGTGTTTACGTGACAGCCATTAATCACAATCACCACACATTAACAGTGATTTTAATTATCCAACAGACAAAGAGATTCTCCTTCATTCGACTATAAAACTTTACGTTGTTTGTCTATTAACTGAACTCTCGTAAAATGTAATTACCTTGAGTACTATATGTATTACTATGACATAAAGATCAGACCAATCAATTAAACCGTGATAATAAATTATAAACTCCCAAAATTGTAATAAAATCTTCGGAATATTTCTATGAAGGTTTATAACCCATAAAACTTCATAGTTATGTACAGATCCAAAGTGAAGGCCATTAATTTTATTACGATTTTATAAAATAACCATTTACGTAGCTACAACAAGCTAGGTGGAATAACTATAAATGTTTCAATTCCACTGACCGAGGAATTCGATATAGGAAGCCTTCTCGGAATGCATCAGTGTTTCGAGTCGATGTGATTGTCACGAGCCGCGAGAGCCGCATTCCTTCGCAAGATATTCTACTTAATAACCTTGTTGTGTTCATATTTGTTGAGTTGTTTTTACCTCCGATTCCTTGAAAATAAACAGAATGAATAAAAACATCAAAAGAAAGAGAAACAAATAAAAAAGTAAGCAAATGTTACAATTTGAACAATTTGACAAAAACTTAAAGTAGCGTTCGAAAAACGGAACACAAGAAATGAAAACTTAGCGCAAATTTTCATAAAGTCAATGAGGAGTTAATCCTGTTGTGACAGTGAAGTGATGCCGTATTAGCGGAGAACAGATATAGGCGTTAAATAAAGCGACACATTCCGTCCCGAAATATACCAATGTCGCTTTTTATTAAAATATTGAAATAGCCCGCAACGACTGCCAACTGGCCGCGTCCGCGTGGTAACCGACTGGACAAGAAGTGATTTTCCTGTTTATAATAAATCTCTCTTTCATGTTTTTTTTTTCTTAATAAAATGTAGCACTCATATCACACTCAATTATCACTAATTAACTTAGCCAACTAAATTTAATAAAGCGACAAACATAATATCTCGAGGGTGTCATTGCCTAAAAACTGATTTATAGCTGAAAATCTTTTAGTTGTAAATGAAATTGTATCATATTTTAAATTTATTGCAGCTGTGTCCTAAATATTGTATAAATTAATTTATGTAGCCGATATTTTAGGAAAGCTTAATTTAAAATATGTATTGTATGCAATACCGTAATCGTAGCATTACACCGGCTTTAGGTTTTAATAACATTATCTAACAAGTCTTCATAGCACATGTTGCAATAACTAAATGAAGAGCACAAGAATATCCCGAGGAAAATTCTTGTTGATAACTGATTGGTGGTCCTTCCCTTGGCCCAATTGTTGATGAGCGGCCGTGAACATGATACATTAAAGTGACGTTGATCTCCGTTTGTTTGTCCCGCAGATATACATCTGGAATCAAATACAGTGTCTCGCCGATGGCGCTAATGGACAAATAATGTCTCGGTGTGATATTTCTGGAGATCTCCGGAGGCGACGCTTCGAAAGACTAGGTTCTTGCGTTCAAATTCAGACTTTAGCGCATAAACATAAGGATTTTTCCGTGACATAATCGAACTTTGCTTTTTGCAAGTGTTGTTTATTTTAGATCATAAAGACAGGTCCTTAATATAGACGATTGATCACACTAAATTTGGAGAGCGAAGAGAATTGTAAATGTAAAATGATAAATATGTATATACATCAAGTGTCCAGCTCACGTCTATCTTGACAGTTTAATAAATAGCAAGTTTGCAACGCTTGAGGCCATAAAATGCCGATTTAGCTTACATTCTGCTTAAAAGAGTAAATTCTGTAGCATTTTTGAGTGTGCTCTTATTTACCTGCACTTACCATTATGTTTACCTGAACACAGCATTGCAAAAAATTGTTAGTTAAAATACAAATAGAGGCGTTGTCCGCTTTAAAACTACGAAAAGTTTTACGTGTAAACCTGTTTAGCATTACAGCTGTTTACATGTTACATTTCAAAATAGGTCCTTTAACTCTACTGGCACGCGATCTCCATGATACACGCGACATTATGTTTTCAAAAGTAATTTTCTTTTTGGTGTAGAGAGTCTATAAAATAAACTATAAAGATCTGTCATCAAATACTCGAGTGTGCGCGGAGTGTCGGGTGGCGACAGTGCCGGTGCCTCGGCGCTATCCACTCCTTACGCTCGCTACAGATTTACTTCGCTTATTGCGTAAATAAGATTTAAAGCTACAGAGAAAACAGAATTAATCTAAGGATTTCAAGGACTGTCTGTCTATAATTACCTAATAAGTAACATTTAACTGTATCTGTCTGATCTGCAGAGTGTATTGGGTACCCATCAAGGCAGATATGAAAAAAAAATTACAAGACTACTATACAAGAAATGACTAAAATTTGATTCGATAGATCTGCCTTCGAACATCAGTCATTATGACTTTCGTTCACTAGGTTTTTTTCTACATCGTGGATACCATGGAAATACACAAAGATGAATGCACAATCATCCAAACCCAGAAAAGGAATCTAATTCATTGTTCAGATACCTGTCTGTCCAGGGCTAGAACCCGAAACCGCTCCATTATGTGGGTCCTCAATAGAGATAGGACTAGTTACTTGGAATTAATAAAGTCCCTAACTTCTTAATAGAAACATGCAGTCTATATTGATTTGATAATTTAAAGTGAGTAGGTACAAATGAAAAAAGATTTTTATGTACAAAAATAGCAACTCATTCACAAAACGACACCATTCAAACAATAGAGCACTTCGCTGAACTGTCGCCACCTGGCCCGCTGACGAGGTGTGTTGGCTTTCTTACCTTGTTTGTACAGCGCAACCCGACACCTCTCGTGCTGACACGCCACAAGGTTCTGATAAACTTTAATTACATTTCACGTAACGCTTATACTTTTGATACTCGTTCGTATGTAGGTTATTCATGTTGCATGTAATTGTAAACCTTTCAAGTCATGATTCTTTGAGTCGTTATAACCAGTTTTATAAATATAATTATAGACGTCTGTGATTACAATACAATTTTACAACTGCCATCTCATATTTAAGCTTATTCTTTTGCACAATATGAAATCGTAAAATGCGATCTGCATGTCTGCATCTGTAAATATATCGGCAATAAATATGTAGAGATGTTTTGAAAACGTATTACACGTATCCCCAAAATGTACCTATACAATCAGTTCAAATAAGTGATAAAATTGAAATCGTCTTGGAAACGAATTCCCTCTACATTACTGTAGAGGGAATAGAAGTAAGAAATGTTAGTCTAGAGACATGGTTAATAACTCGGTTGTTATTGTAATATGTATTAACCGTACAACTTTACAGAGTAGAAATAAACATAAATATGTCAACATATTGTGGCAAAGGGAGATCTCCCGCCAGGCTAGGTGATCATGCCTTTGGAGCGGCCGTGCTCAGACAGTCTCAGTTCAGAGCTTGTATATATGCAAGGTATTGAGAACGCTTCGATAGCGTGATTCAGAATATTAGTGGCGCCATCTCTTGATGAGTTGCGGGAAGTCGCCACAATATAAACGTTTTATAAGTTTTCGAAGTTTTATAGGTATAGGTATTTTATAGGTAGTTAGGAATGAGTTACCGAGGAAATGCCACCGTCACATCTATTTCTCGGTGAAACACTTCTCATGTTTCAGTGGAAGGGTGTGTTTGCTTGCTCACTTTATATTAAAGATGTTCATGGGAGCAACTGTACTGTGTTCGTACTGTAGTGTATATACCAATATGCCAATATCCATCGAAACACTATTATTAGATGGAAATACCGGCAGATGCAGCGTTGTTTTAATCGCATATAATAATAAAATTGCATAATTGATGCAATTTGCAGAGGTTCAGGGCGTGCACCGATATGAGAGGACTATTAGTGGTAATTTTCTCCATTACAGCGAGCGAACGCGTAGGCCGCGTATAAATAGCGGGGGCTAAAAATAAAACTATGTCATGTATATAGATTGCAAGAGCTGAGATGTCTGTAATGCCTGACTTATATCAATGAAACTTAATTACTTCCTTAAGTTATATAATGGTTTACTTAAATATTCTCGGTACGTATTTTAGAATTAATCGATAAATAAATAATAATAACGCTTTTTGAACTCATAACACCACACTACGATTTTTCCTGTATCGTGGGTGCCATGAACACACATAAAGACGAATACACAAACACCTAGACCCAGAACAGAAAAAAATATTTCCATCAATCAGATTTCTGTTTGGCCAGGGATCGAATCCGAAACCCTCTGCGTGATCGCTCCGACACGCGAGTCGTTAATTTAGCTACTATTGTCAACTATTCGGACACCAATAGTAAGAATACTAAAACGTTTCTATATTGTTTACCTATTTTTATTGATGCGAAGATTGAATAAATCTAAAAATATAGCCAAGCGTCGCGACTTGTCTCTTTCGTTATGGTATTTCGTCTGGTCCAGAATGATACAAATCCGTATTTTGCATTATCATTTAGAGCTTTTATAAAGATGAAATGCATATCATCATTGTTCAATATATCATCAGTTCACGAATATAATTTAAAATTACCTAGTTGCCATGGATATATATAGGTGCAGACAAACATTAAATACTTAGAATAAACCTTTTAAACATCATTTAGGTTTCCGCCCGACTCGTTATTTATCGGAACCTGTCACCAATAATGGCAATCATCTATTTCAACTCCCCAATAATACAGCGTAATATCGTTATGAATATCGCGTTTATTGTCACCAGAGCGGCACATAAACACAGTGACTAGGGTTGCCAGATATGTCGAGAAAAAAACTGGTATTTTTTATTACGACAAATATCTTGGAAAAAAGAAAAAACCTATAGAAAATCAACGTAATTTCTAATAAATCAAAGATTCTATGAAATAATCACCATTATCTATGTTTTGTTTATTTAGTATTCGATGGTACAGGTAGGTATTTTATTGGAAATGGTTTAATAGAATTGGGCGCAGTCCTATTACTTGCTTAAATAATTTTTTTTATAATTTTCATAATGTACATACATATGAGTGAAAGTGCGAATTTAAATTAGTTAGATGACTATTACCTTTATTAAACTTATTGACCGGTAACACCTCTATCGCTAGATATTTATAGGAACTCATCAAATCTTTAGCCCGTTTTTTCAAGATTTCCTGAGGACCGACATGACGATACCAGACTGTCCAGTTGAAATCCGGACTCCTGGCTACTCTAACAGTGATATAACGTCGGAGATGAGAGATGAGTTAACGCGTTAGCGGCGCACGATCCCCGCGTAATCTTTATAGCCGCCCGTAAAGATAATACAGCGGCTAACACAGGTGGTCTCGGATTACGCCACTTATATTAATCCTTTTCGTATTCTGATTTATAGGTAGGTACGTTGATTTCATGTTATTCTAGCGCGATGTATACGCAAAACGCAACGATGATAGTTACTTTTTAAATTTCGGCGTAAAATACGGAGATAAATAAGCAGCGTTAGCGGCCCGTGGGATGTAGTTAGAACTTATTATTGAAGTTTAAATGTGGTACAATTTTTTACTAGGAAGGACATTCAGATCCATTTAAGCTCATAACAATGTTAATCGTTCCTTTTGTCTGGTTTGAAGGATCTCGGTAAGATCAAGGTACTTAATTAGAGGCCTTTCTACTTCGTGCTTAAGATTTTGTTTTTTATGTTATGGAAGTAGCAACCGAGCATGCAGCCCACATATTTACGTTTGAATTTTCTACCATAAGAGGCCATCTATTAATTACGTCACACGAATTTTACGATTTACTGCTCCTCTTTTATTTTCTTTTCTCTTTCTTTACTCCTCCCGTCATATTATATCATAAAATATAAAATAAAATATCTGGTCATATTCGCGAGACGCCGCTAGTGTGACATCACATTTCTTGCAATCATTCGCATAAAAATATTAAAATATCAGATACTATATTATAATATGAAATGTGACGTCACGATATTTAAGACCCCTTATCACACAATGTCACGCTTCATCGATCTCCTCCCCCTTAATGTGTGACGTAATTTATGGACGATCCCTACGGAGGTAATTTAAAGTTAATTTTTTTAAACAAAGGTTATATCTTTGTAAAAATAACATAAATACAACAAATGATCTTAAACTAATTGCAATGAACGTCGAACTGGGTGCTTGTTTTTATTTAAATAAATACGTAACATACATAAAATAAACTCGATTAATAAACAGAAACTGGGCTAAGGTAAAGTCCAACAATTTCTATGTTCGCAATTCTGTGCTTACCTTTTCTTTTGTGCCCCAGGAATGAGGAGGAAAGAAATTTGAATACAGAGTTTTACTCGTTATCTTTACACCCACGCACCGCTACATTATACACAAAATATTGATACAAAATATTAGTTACAGCGCCAATAGCGCTGTGAAAATCAGATTAATCGTTGAGTAACATTCAATGAACACAAAGAAAGACGACAATCATTACACAATACAAAGAAAAAAAAACGAAAACAATAAAGGCGAGTATTTATTCGAATACTGTATTACTGTATTCGAATAAATACTCTATTGTATTGTATTCTTTTAAAGGTGATAGAACCGTACGTGGTTCGACTCTGGCGGCACCACCGCCACACCTATTTCTGCGTTATAACAGCAGTCATTCTGGTTCGAAGGATTTGGTAAGGTAGACATAGTTATTCGAGACGTTCTGTGTCCGACTTCAGTTAGGACTGTTATCTGAGGTTGATTTCAAATGTCCATGGGCGGCACTTAACATCAGGTGGGCTGCATGCTCTAAGAACATAGAAAAATTATTGTAGCTACAAACGTAATAAATAATACTGTAAGAATCTCAAACGTGTAACGATCCCCTCGTAGTGTTGATATCGTGAATTCATGGTAGATTAGTTTAATCACGGGGTTTCTCAGCCCCGAGGGCGCACTGCACATCAGTGTGCACTTTCGGCACCCCGCCACATGCAGATAAGCCGGATATATCTGTTTTACATTTTAATTAAATTCGCTCAATGAAGCGAAGCGAATGCCGCATTTTCAAACCGTATTATAATAAAAGGAATTTGGAACAAAATTAAGTCAATCTATTTTATTGAGAAATATGCTATTGCTATGTGATAGTCTGATCCAAAATTAAAGCACGATGAAAAAAATGCAACGAATCAAAAACTATCAATTCCGAATGGTTGAATAAATTAAAAGCTGAGTGGAATATGAAGTATTGATTAAAAGGAATTTCAGATAACTATTAGGCCGGACTTAGGCATATTTGTCTGAAATGACATATTTTGAAGCGAGAAATCGTTGTCAGTTTCATATATTTATATATATGATGTATAGTGACATCACAAGACATGGTAAAACACTACACACACACATAATGTATGGAACCTACAAATGATATTATAAATTAAAATGTATTTAACCTTTCTGATTAGTTTTACATTTTAATGTCGCACATACAATAAACAAATACATATACGCACGCGTACACCCTCTAAAGCACACTCATATGCCCGCGCACCCAGACACAAATTCACACGCACACACATACAATCAAACATTCTACTTATCGCGATCATAATAGTTATTTCATCTTTAACTGTAATGAATACTCTCTTAGATAATAATTAACATTTTATACACTCTTGTAATTAAAGTTGTTTAGTTAAAACATATTTTTTATGTATGTATATGTGGTCAGTTGTGTAATTTTATATGTACCTATACACAAGTTGTAGTTTTTAAACGCGAAACATAACTATATTATTCAGCAATAAAAAATGTGACGATAAATACGGAAAATACTATAACTATATGGACCGTAGTAAATGTAAACTGTAATGAAAAGGTAGGTAAAGACTGTAAAGTGGTAGTTTCGCAATATGGCTTATGGAATGGAAGAGATGCCGGATTAGGTTGATCTCCGGACACGCGCGCCGCACGCAGCAGCCGCGTAGGGTTCCAGCAATAAATTCCACGCATCTGCTTTTAATATCAATAAACACCTCCCCTTTGATTTAGGAGGATATAATACACGCACAAACGGAGATAAAAATCCATTGCATTGACGTTTTACCATTTTTAATACAAGCGGCTTGAAATCTTTTTGGCAACTTCTTGCCCTTTTTATGTTTTTGGCCTTACTTACCAACTAAATGGCGGGCTACATGGCAGGCCACGTATTGCGAAAGAGAGCTTCGTCTATTTGTAAAATACGACGTTCTTGTTGGAAGGAACGGGGATGGAAACATTAGGTTTTTTTTTATATTTTGCTTCATAAATAATAATCTGAACGTTGATTGATGAAACTGTCATGGGTCGCAAGTTAGAGGCTCGCAGCCCGCGGGTTACTCATCTCTATAATACACCATTACCATTAAAAGACGAAGTTGTTGTTAGATAACAATAAAATTCACATCTCAGATTATCATGTGCCGATGGAGGACTTCGTATGGTGTGAGTGGTATAAAGAAAATCCTCAGGAATCAAATCAAATCAAAAATCTGTTATTCAAAGTAGATCCTTCACAGAACTATTTTTGAACGTCAATAAATTCTACCACCGCTTCGCAAAGGTGTTTCGTTATGGAGTAGAAGGATATCATCAATTTTAAATAATGCAAGTAATTGCAAATTGGTTTCTCTCGGCATAT
This sequence comes from Telegonus apastus, assembly GCA_018250635.1. Lineage (NCBI taxonomy): Eukaryota > Metazoa > Arthropoda > Insecta > Lepidoptera > Hesperiidae > Telegonus > Telegonus apastus. Next base: position 4,882 of record DWNY01000851.1, on the reverse strand, counting down.
AACACATATCACACTTAAATAGACCAAGTTAGTGTTCAAAAAGGGATATGTGCGGGCGGAGTCGGAAATTTAAATAAGTAGGTACTTTCTGGCGTAGAAACACTACAACTATGTAGGTACCTACTTGCAATTCATGTGCCGTCAATTACGGCAAGTTTCAGCATTGTTTAGCTAAACTGTGAAGTCACGGCATGACTGTGACGCCACTGTTAAAAGTTTTGAACTATTCAAATTCAACGGTTCAGATCATTAGTCTAGTGTATTGTATCAATAAGTTGACGTAAACAAGAGCTATGAAATAGTAATTCATCAGATTCTACTGTTATTACTACTTAGAGGATGACGAAATGGTTTTTTGTTTATCACTCATTAGGGAGGTAAACCTATGGACTGTGTTACTGATTTTGGCAAAGGGAGATCTCCCGCTAGGCTAGGTGATTATGCCTGGACAGCGGTCATGCTCCGACAATCTCAGTTCGGAGCTTGTATATATGTATGCAAGATATTGAGATAGCGATAGCGTGATTCATAAATACTAGTGGCCCCATCTCTTGATGAGTTGCGGGAAGTTGCTACACTGACAATATAAAACACCCAATATTTTTTCGCAATAGAATCATTGTATCTTGGAAAAAATATTTAAAAATTAGAGTGTGCAATATTCTAATCCATCAAAGCTACCCTCAAGATTGGCATAACCTTCCATATTGCAAACATGCCCCTGACATATGATAATCTACTCAGTGTAAAAAGTCCCCTACAATGTCATGGCTTTTTACTGTCTGGAATCTAGATTTATTCCAGTGACTAAAAGCTTCTCCTTATGACTTCATGTCATTGTGGTGATAATGGCGCCATAATGAAGAATACAGCTCATTGATAGTGTTAGTATTGCTATTTATAGAGGACATGAACATTGTATCTGATAATGTTATTGATTCCCCGTATAACACTGTCAAACCTTATCAGTGGTTATATGTAGTTTATGGGCTAAGATTGTATCCGAATGCAGTTTCAAGTGTATTTATGTATCTACTCAAGAAGTAACATCTCGGACACTCATGCGTTACATACGTTTATAGTAATAAACGACTGTTGCATGTCACTTCAGACAAATAATATAGATAAAATTACTTTTTCCTATGTTACAAAAGTTGCTTGGTCAAAATTCGTCATCCTCCTTTTAGAAACATACATACAAATTTAGTATAAAGCGCACCAAGTTGGTTCATGCATGGTTTTCTGATGATAGTTTTAACAATAGTTAAAACTAATTGCAATTGATTTTTTAATTATTTTTTTGGGTTTTCATTATGCCTATACCATCTTTAAACAGTACTATTGCCAAAACTAGAGATGTACTTCTTATTGTACGGATATGCGCAAACAAACACACTAATAGGCACAACTTGCATACATGACGACGATTGTCCCACAAGCCTACAGCACAAGCTCCGTTTCCATGTAATAATAGATAATATTAATAGGGTAATTTACTTCGCAACAAAGACAATTTATTTCCTAGCTTCGATCTTGCAGGCGTTAATGATATCTTAACTTGATGTATTAACCTCTACGAATAAGTCGAATAACTCAGATATGAACGCAACGTAAGGAATCATGACAGACTTGTTGAATTATGTTCCGTTTAGTTAAGAATCTATATTTCTGGATAGATTGGCAAGTTCATAAATATTCTTTGTAATAATTTTGCGAGTAAAACAAACATATTCATGATTAGTATTGACTTATTTATGTAGCTAGTAGGAACTCATGACATGCGGTTTTCATTTCTTTACTGTCGATATTTCGACACAGCTACATGGTTCGCGGTCACGGCGAACCTTCAGTGTAGGAAAGAAAGAAACCACACCGTTTAAATTTTTAGGTTCCATATCACGAAACACACAGTAAATTCGCATATTATGAGTGCTCGTTTCATATTAAAATGTATAAATGCAATAATATTAGTCATAAAATAATATTTCGTAATGACTGTTCTCAAATAACATTTAGATTGATTTAATGGCAAAAGCTCCTTGTAAAAAAGATTTTCAACGGTCCGCAACTTAATGTAATTAAATGTTGTTTCTAATTGATTTCGTCGGGGTCTCAAGAGTCCCCCAGTTCCAATCTGGCGTCCCTATGTACTTAGATCGTTTCACTGTATTTGGTATTTAAATGGCTTGTTCTGTGAGAATAATTGAATCGTACTTGAGAAGACAGTTTCTTATTAAAGAGTTGTTGAACTCGACGTACTTAGCAAGAGGGTTTCACTTTGTACCTCATATTATATCGAAGTTTTCAGTTATGACTATTAAGGAACTTGAAACTTGACAGTATGAAGTAATTGCGAGGGAAATATAATGAATGATTATAATGTATCATAATTTTTTTTCTAATAATCTGTAAATAGCTTTTCCTTTATTGTGTTTAAATTTCTGTGTTCGAAGGTGGTAGAACTCTTTGTGGCTCGAATCCGGAGTCACCAGCACCACACCTAATGACAGTAGCGTTAAGTGGTGCTGTGTTCTGGTTTGATGGGTATGGGAAGGGACACATACTTATCCGAGGCGGTTCGGCAGTCCTCAGGGGTAGCAACGGATTTTCAACTAACCTCAGGTAAGACTAGTCTTATCATGGGTTGATTACACATGTCCATGAGCGGCAGTGGCTACTTACCATTAGGTGGAATGCCTTCTCATTGGCACTTCCACATTATATTATATATAAAATAGTCCATTTCATTCCTTAAAAATGAACATATCCATTTGCATAAATAAATATTGATGACGTAATTATCATCCACTGTTCCCCGGCCCCCATTTTATCAAAAAATAAGCAAAGTAAAGGGTCTTTGCTTGGCTTATTTGCGTGCTTACGTTATACTTGAATGGCCTCTAATTGAGGTTACAAATATCTGGTACGGCCATTCTGCAACGTAAAGACATTTTTGAGGTTTGAGGAGTATACAGTAGAACATAATACTATGAAAGTAAGTATGCTATGTATACATAAAATAAAGTAATAAGCTATGTATACATTCGTCAGCAGTCAGATATACAAACGTTTTGGAAACCTTTGAGGGTTTGGTGAGGGAAAGGTGCTTTCGTATACGCTCACGTTCATTTAGTCTTCAGAGATACGAAGAGTACCTGTGGCAGATTACAAGTAAAACTATAGTCCTATCTGGAGTTGATTTCAGATGTGTTCATGGGGTTAACTGCATGGTAACGAAGGGAGGGGGAGGGGGGTCAGGAGCGCGTCTTACATTTGATATGCCTCCCTCCTAGAAATAAAAAAAACCGTACATACCCCTGCCTCCCCCGGGCTCAACGATTGGCAACGCTATCCATGGATGAGTACATTCGACGCTGCATCAGTTAATGTAATATACTAGATCATATTACGAATCTCACAGAAAGAAAGTTTCAACTGGTCATTAAACAAAAGTGTATACAAATCATACTATACAACATGCGATTCATTCTGAACTACAAAATTTTGTGGAAAGTAGATCTAGCTTCACAGATGGGTGGCAGGTACCATGCTCGGTGGACTGCTAGTTCGTGTGCAACTTCTGAGCTGAGAAAAAGAGGGTTACTTTTGAAATCAGACACAAACTTTAGGTTTTTTTATTTTTAAACATTTTTTACAAACAAATGTTATTGGTATAGACAGTAAGGCATCCTTAGTAGGTTGAAGGTTTAGTTCCTACCCTTGTATCTAGTGATAGGCATCATTTTCATCTCTATGTCTATATGGGCTAAAAATATTACTTCTTGGTTTTTGTAAGTACAATTAAAAAACAAACGGCCTTTTTCAAATGGAAAATGTTGGGGAACTTTAGATGCCGCTAAAGATATATTTTGTAAACAATAAATAGCCTGAAAAAAAAAACAACGTAAATATTAGTGTGGTTTATGTGAACCGTTTAAATTGAATAGCCTAAGAGCTACTGAACCTTTTAACAAACCCGTTTCCAACAAAGCTACACATATTTTTAACTAGCTGTGCTCGCAGTTTCACTTGCGCTTATAAAAATATAAACGATACACGGCTCTAATGTACTTATTATGTACGTGTTATTTCGAAATTATAAGCAGACACTTTAATTTTGTCGATTTGTTTGTTCTAATAAAACGGCTAAAAATCAACTTCTCGAGCACAAGGCCTTTTATAGATTCAGACACATCGTATGATCGTCTTATATTCGTTATATTCGTAATATATTTTAAACTATTCATCCATATTGCATACTGTATGAAGCAAATACCATTTATATTATACCTTTGATTTTTTAAATAATTTATTTCGAGGAGGACTAATATTTGGCACGTATGAAAGCCAACGAAAAATAGTTTTGGTATTTTCAAAATTTTCAAATGTTTAGAAGAGTAATTGTAAGTTACATATTAAATAACAGACATATGCTTTCGGGGATTTCTATATACAAATTTTTATGATGAATAAAACTGCCATACATAATTTATACACAACTGTTAACATTTACGCATCGTTCTCTAAAATAGGTATCAGAAAAACATTCCTTTTTGCCTTAATTGGTATTTGTACAAAATATACTTAAATAATGTCCATATTGAAAACCGCATATAAATCCGTTTAGTAGTCCCTAAAAAAAACATTATAATCTTTGAATAGCTTGCGTAACCATTTTAATAGATCCTCTTGTGTATAAGACAGCGTGGCACAGAGAGATCCAACACAAAGTAAAATCTGTAACTTATATATCCTCTTTTAGAAAATCTATTTATAAATGTATACCTTAGTCTTTTAAAATAAATGATATCTATATAGATACATCCAAATCGCATCAGTACTTCCAGAGATTAGCCCGTTCAAAGAAACAAACTCTTACGAT
>DWNY01000850.1:0-14320 GCA_018250635.1 Telegonus apastus | reverse complement strand
TTCAAATACTTTATGTTAGTAAAATGTTAGGAAATAAATTATGCCTTCTTTATTATTAAAGCACATTAGTTTGTACTACAATGTTAAATTTTATATAATAAATTAATATTAATAGAAAGTTTATATTAAATTACCCTATTACATGAACAATTTCAATCAATCTGTACTGTCATTCCGAGTCCTTACCGCAATTTTAACGTAACCGACAAAACTCAAATTTTACAAATTTTACATGAGAAGGGATTTCTTAAATATACGAAAAATGTGCTGTAGAATTGAAATTTTACCGAGAATTTGGCCTCATGAAAAATGGATATGGCCTCTATCGGTTATGATTTAAAATGAAGTTTTCCTGAAAAAATATTAAAACGACGGTCATGGCTATCAGATGAACGCTTTTATAATCTTATCAAACCTATACATAAATAACATCACTAAAAACCTTGGAAGACGAGAGACAATTGTATAAGAAAACAGTCATATATTTAGTTTGGTTATATTAAAATAATAATAAGTTCGTTAGATCCCAATCATTCCGTCCAATGATTCATTCATATAGTAACATGTGAAATTTTCATGAAAAAATGCTATTAATAGAACTAAAGAAACAGTAATTAAAAATATAAGTATTTATTATAATGAAAATCCATTTGTCGGCCTTAATGTAACTTTTAAATTAATTGAAAAAAAATTCGTACTACCTTTTATTTTTTATAAATAGACCATTTTGATACTAATATAGGTAAAACAAATTCAATTTGCTTTACACGGTTAAAAAAATCAATCGCTTTAGTTTTTCGCATTTGCTTTGCCCTTGCTTTTTATCCACATCTTATGTTTTGCTAAAAGTTAAACGTTAAAGTGGATTAAGAAATTTTTGTAGTAACAGTTTTTACGCATTTCAATGTTCAACTTATTATAGTTAAATCCTATTAAACTGCGTAGAACTATATTTAGTGCAGTAAATTAATTAATACCATCTTTTATTTTCACAGATTCAGCTGCCTCAGTGGAGAGCGCACCAGCGGATGAAGAACGAACACTAAAACAATTACCACTCGAACCGGTCCCAATAAAACCTTTAGAAGCATACAATCGTGTAGACGAGCCGACATTTTCAGAACCCACTTATTTAACAAAACCAAATCACACGCCACATTCCCCTGTAATCGCCCCATCGTCCATCCCCAGTCCTAATCCAAGCGTGACTACCTCAAGATCCACAGAACCCCTAGGTGAAGACTACCAGCCTTTTGGAGTGTACCCGTATTCCACACCTGGATTTTCTGCATTCCAACCATTTGCGCATACTAGCGCCACACAATCGACTCCATCCACAAGTCAGCCAGAATCGCCTTCAGTCACATCTCCGCCGGGCTACGTTCCATACACAATGCGTCCGGAAGCGCTATCAGTCGCCACACTAGCACCCTCGTCGCCTGCTTATTCGACCGTACCTCTGCCGGGATCATCTCCTATATCTTCAATATCAGCACTTTCGTCAGTGGCGCCAAGGTTCTCAGTATCTACGGTACCTATTCCAATGTTCTCTATGACGTCAGACATATCTACAACATCATTTTTGATAACGCAACCAGCTCAACCTGAGGAACGTACGCAATCAATACTGTTAGATCAATCTAAGCCTACAGACCTATCTAAAGAGCGATTGCATTGTGACCAATCGGTGCATACAGAAGCGGCACCTACCGATTTAACCAAGCAACGATTACCTCATGATCAATCTATGCATATACCAAGAAATTTATTAAAAGAGCAATTAAATTATGAAAAATCTACGCATATGACGACAACGTTGACAGAATCGCGGAAAGAACGGTCACCTTATGAAAATGTTATGTGTACGCCACGTACGATAGAATCGAAAGGGCGTTTAAATTTTGAACAACGGCCGGCAATGCCAACTAAGTCGGCCGAAGAGCGATTACACTTTGAACATCACACGCAATTGCCAACGATCCCAAATGAATCGTCGAAACAAAGATTTCCTTCTGCCGATGCAATACGTACGACGGTGATGACAACAGGCTCTTCGAATGAACAATTACCAGTATTAAAACACCAATCAATGTCGTCAATAGCAACAAAGCGTTTATCGCAAAGAGTTTCATCAGAACAGTATATGCCGTCAGCGTCTAATTCGAAGGAATTATCAACGATAGAAAAGAGTAAGTCATCTATACCGGTACAATCAGAATCACCAATTCGTCGGCCTCCATTAAAACATTCTGCTTTATCAATGATAGCCAACGCTTCAGAGTCAACAGTAACACGTAAGCCATTAGGACATCTTGAACCAGCAATATCTACAGAGAAGCCAATAGAACAGCTGTCGACAATCCATTCAGAGGCAATACGCCAGACACCCTTAGGTGCAATTTCACCTGTATCGAGTGTGCGTACTGATTCATTGCTAGAACGGATAATAACAGAATATTCCATTCCGACACTATCGAGTATGCAATTAGATCCTTCAATGCAACAGATAATGATAAAGCAATCGGAGTCAACACAACAATTACCTTTCGATTATTCTATGTCATCAACATCACATGATTCAGTAATGCAACGAATGGCGTTAGGTCAGACAATTCCTAAGCCAGCGGAATCTTCAATGCAACGAATGTCATTAGAACCTAAGTCATCAATTCTAACAACACAAAAATTAGAGCATTTTCAATCCTCATCCTCAGTGACTAACCAAGCTAACCAAACTAATGTACCAATGCCACGCAGGCCGTCAGAAAACGTAGCATTACCTTTACCATCGAACCAATCAGAACGATCAACTCAATGGATACCATCGGAGCCTTCTAGGCAGACGTCGTCAGAACACTATACGTCAGTACCAACGACATTGTCAGAGTCATTCATGCAAGGATTGCTAGAACATTCCAAGTCATCAAAACCAAAAAAACCCTTACGGCGACGTAACTCGTTTGAAGAAGCGTCATCCATGCCGTTAAGTTATTTAGAGTATTCAGTGCAACAGATGCCTCGCGAACAGTCCATGCCATCAGAATCTTCAGTTGAACGAAAACCAATAAAGTGTTCTACATCAACAGTAACAAGAGAATATTTAATGAATTGTGAACCGTCAGATCGTCCTTCGCCATCAATTACCACAAAACACTCCGAGCCAACAATACACAGAATACCATTACGTCATCCTTTATCCTCAATGCCACCAATGGTAACAGAGGAACACATGTCATTTGATAACACACTAACATCGTTGTCAAACCAATCAGAGATTACAATACAACGGATGCCATCAGTGCCACCAGACTGCTCTATGCAACAAGTACCAATAAAACCATCAAAGCTATGGAGGCCTGTAGAACAGTCTATGTCGTCACCCTTGACAAAACAATCTGAGTTATCAACACAATGGATTCTATTAGAGCAATCATCAAGTTCAACCTCAACGAAACTGATAGAGGCATCAGTGACACACAGAACTATTGAAAAAGCGTGTCCATCTTTGCTGTTATCTCAATCAGAGCCTTTAATGCAACGTCCGCCACCAAATAATTATATGCCATCAGTGATAGTGGAATCCATTTCAAGCCAGCATATGCCTCTAGAATATTCTAGACCGTCAACGCCGGTCGAGCCTGAAATGAATGAAATTCCATTAGAAAAATCGACATCAGAGCCGGCAAATCGGCCAAATGTAGAATGCAGTATAGTAGCAGTTCCAGCGGATGCTTCAATGCCTCTAGAAAATTCTATATCATTACTACCCGTAGAACCTGCAATGCATAGACATTCTGTATTATGGGAACCAGCACACTCCTCAATAGAAAGGATGCCACAAGAACATTTTATGCCTTCAGTAGACTCTGCGATTCAAGAGATGCCATTAGAAAACTTTAATTCATCGATATCGGCAGACTTTTCAATGCAACGGATGCCACAACAACATTATACGTCGTCAGTGATAGTGGGATCTTCGGTGCAAAGAATTCCATTAGAATATCCCACAGAATCAGTGCCCACAATACAACCGAAACCAGTTCAACAATCATACACTACATCTTCAACCAATAAGATACCTGCGGAATCATTACTACCACCAAGCCTAATAGAAAAAAAACCCTCATCGATGCAATTAATCCAGTCAAGGCCCTCGATACAAGAAGAATTATCAGCAAAGCCTACAGAGCAATCGGAACAACCCTTGCCATTAATAGAGCATTATACATCAGATAATTCTATACCACAAACAGTGCCGGAAACTATGGACGAACGTTCAATAACTTCATCAGAACCATCACTACAGGAAATTCAACTAGAAAAATCTATCCCGTCAATACCGACCATGTCTTGTCAACCCACTATGACAATATCACAGGTGCCACTAGGACATAATACATCGTTAACAGCTTCAATGTCACAAACGCAGTATATGCCACCTATGCGACAGATGCCACTTTCACAATCCATAACGTCAATGAGCGAAGCGTCATCTGATTCCTCCATAGAATCAATGCGACTTGTGCCACCAATAATACTTGCGCCATCAGCGCCAAAAGAGACATTAATGTATGCCAACCAATTAGTACAATCTATACCTTCAACGCAGTCAATTTCTGATATTTCCACGTTGTCAGCGTCGCAAGAGATATCTTTGCATGAAAATAAATTAGAACACTCTATGTTCGCTGTGAGATCAAAACAACCTACATCAAGAGTGCTGCAAGAGATAACTACGCATCCAATTCAGAACTTACAATCTATACCTTTGCCAACGGCTACTTTACCTGAGCCATACATAACATCGATACATTCTATGTCGTTAATATCACAGCCAATGGCAACTATGCAACAGATGCCACTAGTACAATCAAATAATGAAAATGAACCATACAGGACACCAATGCAAAAACAATTAGCCCAGACTGTGACATCATCAATAGCGCAAGCCGAGTCAAGAGCTTTAATGCAATCTATTCCACATTTGTCGTCAGGAGAATCAATTGCAATGTGCGGACTACATTCCATGCAACCTATACAATCAGCATCAAATATTCCATCAGAGCCAACGACCACGACAGTCACACACATGCCATTAATGCAGTCTATGCCATATTCATCGGCGACGTCAAGTATACAAATACAACAAAAGCAAGCAGCTCCATTTAAACCGATGACGCCAAAGATGATAACGGAACAACCTTTAGAATATATGCCACAACATTTCGCTCAATCCATACCAATAATACCATCAGAGCAACAAAACGCATTAATGCAACAAATGCATTTATTACAGTCTGGGTCGTCAATACCAGGTGCAAATAGTTCATCTGACCCGTATTTGACATCCATATCGCATATACCACTAGTACAATCTGTGCCCCAATTACCTGTTGTACCATCGGAACAAGCAATGCAATGTATGCCAATGGTACAACAAATGCATTCGATGCCAATGGTACCAACTATGACACAAATAGGTTCAAGAACTGTAATACAAGCTGTGCCATTAATGCTGTCAATGCCTCAAGAGCAATGTGTGCCACAAATGTCATCACAAGCGTCAGATGCTCCACCATCAATGCAGCGCATGTATTTAGTCCAACGAATGCCAAATATATCATCAGAGATGTCGGCATCAATACCGCAAAACCCGACAGTAGTGTCTTCAGAGCCGTCAGTGCAACAGTTGGCATTTGTTCAGTCTGGACCATTAGTGGCACCTATATCAGAACCAAATATGATATCAGTGCCAATAGAACAACCTATTCCACATGCGTCTACGATTCCACCAAAATCATCCATAGCAATGCAGTCAATGCAATTAACACAACCTACGCCATCCGTACAGAACTTACCTCGAGAGAGTTCCTTGGATACAATGGAATTAGCACAATTTATGTCATCAAGATTTTCCAAACCACCAGTGGCACAAGTATTTTCAACGCAGACTGTGACCGAGCCATTGACTTCAAGAAATGAAACCATGTCAGGGCCACGTCTAGATTCAATGACAACAATGCAATCAAGAGCCACGGCGCCTTCAGAAATATCAGTATCCCAAATACCATCATTGACATCGTCACCGACAATGTTTATGGATGATTCTGACACGCAAAGCGAAGCAATGTCGCTATTTATAGACGATCAGTCCCGGCCAGAAAGTCCAAACCCAGAATTTGAAGATAACTATATGCGCGATATGCCTTCATCTGTGTCGCCTTCTGAAAACAAACAATTTGAATCTATTACGAATACAATATCACCAGCTCAGGAAACAGGTGGTACTGTTATAAAATCGCTTACAACCCTGAATGATATTAAACTTAAATCTTTAGAGAAGTTCGATTTCAAAACAACCATGCCAATGAGGAAAGTTAATCATAATCCATTAACAATACCAACGTTTAACTCAGCATTATTTCCACCTCGACTTGAAATACAAAGCAACGTTGTAATAAAGCCAGCTTCAAAAGAACATAGTTATACAAAGTTGCTACCACCACGTAGTAATACTCTTAGTACGTTAATAAGCGCAGCAGAGGCAATAGCCATAAATGATAAGCAATTCTGTAAACCTGAATCTAAAGCAGAAAATCTAAAAGATGTCAACCTTTTTTGTCAGAATATAAACTCTCCACCTCGACTGCCTAAGCCACTGACACCACCCCTTCCTCCTTACGTAGGTACAATAAAAACCAACTTTCAAAGCAATTTATCTAATACATCATTTAATCAACCGAGAGATCGCTTATTCCACGCCAAAAACAAAAAGTCCGCTCGTAAAAAAACCTTACTTAGTTTCAAACAACAGAAACCAAAAGTAATTTTGCGGCGACCCACTTTTGATCCAGAAAACATAAAAACCTTACCGAGAATGCTGAATCAAATGAAAAAAGTTGAAGACGATTACGAAACGGATACAGAAAATACACCAACAAAAGTAGTTTCACTTAAACGACTTTACCATCACAGTTACGATGAAACTGATTTTGAGAATATGATTGCAGAAAATCAAATATATGGTAACAAGATAGTCGTGAAAGAAAAACTGCAGGGCATGTCACAAGAACAAGACTTGAGGACAAGTAATAATACAATTAATAAACTAATGCACGAAGAAACAAAAAATGCTCCTCTGCAGTCAAATTTAGTATATTTGGGTAACGTACAACTCCCTACAAATGTGGTAATGAGTACGAATAATGGAAGAGCCTATACGGATCTTGACAGAGAGGATAAATTAATTTCAAACGAAAGCACAACGATTGAAATTTATGGTAATGTTAGACGTGTTACTGATTCTGTTTTCACATCTACAAACTCTCAACCACTACATGTTGGTGAAGAAAACCAAGTATTTAAAGCTTATAACGTTATGAATCAAAATGTAATAATAGATTCGAATTTGTTTGATCAAAATCCCGATTCTATACAAGTAAATATAGAAAATGAATACCCAGCAAGCATGAATAACCCAGCAAGAGGACAAAACAATTATTCAAAAATATACCACCCAAAAGTACGCAGTAAACCTAATGATATTGACCTGGCAAGTGCCCTGTCCCCAAGTATATCTCCATCAGAGGAAATAAGTACGTTAGACTTATACGAAAAACGAGAAAGAATGCGTAAACAAAAAAAATCATCAGATGGTGATATCAAAGAAATTCATAAAACCGAAACTAAGAAACGTTACAAAACGTTAAAAAATAATCGTTACATTATAACTCCAGATAAAATAAAAGCCGAGGTGTTCAAAGAATTTGCTAGCTCCAAACCTAATATTACAAATGCAGGCAGTGATATAGAAACAGACTACGAAGAAGATCAACTGAAAGAATATGCGAAAGTAATAAAAAATTATGGTTCTAAGGTAAAACCCGTTTCAGAAAAAGCTGATTTCCTCTCAAAATTTGATTTAAGTACACGTGATGTATATAAAGGTGAGTATATACTTAATCTTAACTCAATTACCACATATTATATTTTATAATAATATAGTATATTCTTAATCTTAATTCGAGTACAGCAACTGCTTTACATTTCCTTTTTTATTGAAAACATTTTATAATTATTAAATATTCCGGTCTCAAGCTGTTCGGTGTTACGTTGAGTCTCGTCTAATCGAAACGTGTCGGCGAAGAAATTCACCCGACGAGCAATTAGCACGAGGGAGTCGACTCATAGTTAATGGTCGAAATTTCATACTAAATGTAAGAAGCGAATTTCCTCGGTTCAATTCGACCCAACTCGGCGATCCTACTTAACGCGAACCTTAACATAATGTTTAATTGTAGTTTCAGATGAAGTATTGAATACAAAAGAGAGAGTAATGCGTCAGGATCAACATGAGATCGCAGACAACATTTCAGACAAGGGTGCGTCAATCCTTGTCTGTGATGAAAGCTTCGACAATATCATAGAAAAAGAAGTTCCAAGAAAATTACCTCTAAAACCATTTAGCATTTTGGACTACATAACTCACAAAGACTTAAGTGACAATGGGGTCTATTTTGAAAGGAAAAAAGACTTTCTAACTGGGCTGCATTTATTGCCTGTGACTCCGAAGGACAAAGAAGGTAATAGACATTTATTTCTATTATAATACGATAGTTGCAGTTTTTATTTAACCCAATACCCGACTAATTTAATTCTGCTGAGCGAACTTTACATATTGATTTCACTGATTTCTTAAGATGAGTCATATTTGCTGAACCATCAACGAAGGTGCAAAGCATTTTAACCAAGATGGTAGACTATACCAGGGATAACAGTTATAGTCGTATGCTAAATTACAAGAATTTGTAAAGACTGACATTATCTCTGTTATTAAAACACTTTATTTAACTCCACGTGTGTACGAGGTTGTCTAAGAATTTTGCAAGTAAAATTTAAACACGTTAGGACACAAATCGCTTATAGATTTAAGCTGCTGCCAGTGCTGCTAATTTAGTGACTTCGTCGCTAGAAATGCCGGCTTTTAACATGGGTTTAGAGACTAAAAAAGAAAATTAGTCCCTAAACAAGATTTAACCACTTTTGGAGTACAAATATTTAGAAGAAGGTATTGAAGAAGGCACGTTTTAAATCAATTTTAGTATAATTAACAAAATAATCAAATTTTAATCCATAATTAGCCAAAGCGGACTTCTTTGTTGGCTCTGAATTCTATGTTCGACTGATGGAAAATACAAATGAGCGACTTTTTAGAAACTTTTGATGTGGGTACTAGGTATTTGGCTTCTTCGGAATTAGCAACACTGGCTGCTGCTGACGTGCTGACATGAGTACGACTGTCTGACCATATTTAATTTTGTTGACCACTTAACCCCTTACGATGACTGTAGTCGCCAGACTTCCTTCAGTTTAAAAATGTGCTGGTAATAGTTCATTGTGTAACTACTAGATTGTTCTCAAAGAATATTTAATCTGTGAGACTAAATATTCATACTACGTCAAAGCACAGGCGTAGGTAAGGAGAGGAATTAGGAGGACCCGATCCAGATGTGTTTTCCAACTAACGTTATTTTTTTACCCACTTCGTGAGACTCCACGTAGTAAGTATAAACCATTAGGATGAATTTTTAGATATCAGTAACGTTCGGAAGTAATTTCTGAGGCATAAGGGGGAAAGGGTTAAACGCTAAAAACTCCCTTCCTAATGGTAGGCACGGATGATTACGGCTCAACGGTGTACCCACTACTGGTTTTAGGGGTTGGCGATTTTAGGCCAGGGCCCAAAGGCGCCAGGAGCGTCAACGGTAAAATGCTAAGAGAAATAAACATTATTGGGTATAAAATTAAAATTAAAGTAAATTTTTACGGTAGGTATCTTTGTCCTTATTGATGAGACCTCGTTGAATAGAGAGGTCACAGATTTATTCAAGGTTGACTACTGTACTTCCAGAGATTGCGTTTAAACATAGAGACAAAGTCTTCCTCTTTCAAATATTAGAATAGTTAAAGGGTGCCAAATGTGTGACTCGCCCGCGGAATACAGATGCTTAGGGCCGAACCTTGTTGTTCCCCCAAACTATTGCCCTGGTTACAAACAGGAGCGAACGTCACAGGCGATTGTAAGCTTAAGTTTGGACGATTTTATATGGGTATTTTTTTTCACTCACGTGCATAGACTTATTATTGTGGCTAATCAACTGTGGGCTCGATCGCCGGCAACACGAGGTGATGCAGTCGTCTCGTGACTATCCCAGCGAAAAATTGTGACCGCAACGCTGTTCATCCATTTTGCGGCCGATTTCGCTGACAAGGTAAGTTTTTTAAATAATCGATTAACGGGTCCACGGAACGTTTCGTTATTTAGTGTTCAAAGTACGAAATATTGTTTCTATAATCATTTTATTACTGATTTATTTTTAAAAAGTGACAGTGCAAAATTTTTAAAATATTCCGATTACTTTCCGCAACGCGTCAAGGGATGGCGCCTCAAGTATTCTGAAACACGCTATCGAAGTTTAAAATATAAACAAGATCCAATGTAAGAAAATCAAAGTACGGCTGCTCTCCAGACATGATCCAGACTTAGCCTTGCAGGAGATCTTATATTGTGAAAAGTTATTTGGGTATGTAATTTTTTTCAACATTTTTATGAAAATTAATTAGTATTCATATTATATTCATAGTATATATATACACAGATGGTATATATACATATATGCATGGTTGTGTTTAATGATTCAGGTGGCATTAGTAAAGAAGACCAAATTCAGATCAAATGTGTTATCTGAAGACGAACGGGACAATGTGACGCAGATGGGGAGTATACTTTCGATGGCAAATAAGTTTCCTCCTTATATTCCTTGACTATTAAAGTAATAGTCAAGGAAATTAATAAATAATGAAGAATAAGGAATAATCCTTGATTATTAAAGTACTAGTAATACGGAGTGTGATTTCTCAAAAAAAAAGTATGAATTGTAAAAAATTGGACGAAGAGTCGGAAGTAGCTGTACAGAAAATAGAAACGTTAAGATGACCACTTTTCAGATACAGGCAACTAACGTTCATTGTATGTTATAAGGAACGTGGTCGTTGGATATTGTAATAATGCACCAAATAAAACATTTATCAGCTATTTAAGTTAAGACACGACAAACACGTCATTCAGGACGACCTCTGAGGAATAACTAGGCAACTCTTGCCAGAAGCCCATGATAAGTGAGTGTAGTACATGCATAGTTCAGTGACAGTGTTCTGTGTTCAGTGATAAAAACAACGACAGCTCTGTAGATTCTTACAGTGTCTCACAGTCTGGAGACGATTCTTGAACCACCGGATGGCTCTTTTTCTATAGCCCAGGAAAACATTGATATCTCCTCTTCTTCCATGCAGTACCCTGATGTAACTACTCCACTTTAAAAAAAAATTGATGGATCTATTGTACTCAACATTTCAAAGAAACAAAATTTGGAAATGGAATGTCGTAAAACTCATAATTTTTAAGAAATGAAATTTAGAAATGGAATGTCGTAACACTCATAATTTTGGAGAAACAACATTTAGAAATGCAATGTTTTAAAACTCATAATTTTGAAGAAACGAAATTTAGAAATGGAATGTCGTAAAACATATAATTTTGGAGAATCAACATTTAGGAATGGAATGTCGTAAAACGCATAATTTTGGAGAAACAACACTTAGAAATAGAATGTCGTAATACTCATCATTATGGAGAAACAACATTTAGAAATCGAATGTCGTAATGTCTCCCACGTATTTTTTGATCCGGAAGATGCTTCGTGTGTGATCCAAACGGCTCTGTCCCAAATCTGGACCATTATGGGCACAATACTACCATATTGTAATTCAAATAAAGTCAAGTTCAAGTAAAGACATTCCAATCAAATCGAAATATTTTCTATTCGTTCAATTTTACTGTCACTAGCCCATAAATAAAGAGAGTCAAGAAATTTTCTAATTTTAGTTTTGATCTGTTTGATCCACGTAATGAAATGTTAAAAATGCCAAAGGAGCTATGAAGCGGGAATTGTTCAATTTTGTGTAGTGACCATTCACTTGCATATATATCAATGTTTGGAAGAGAATATTTTAAGAAATACAAACTGTCTTTTTATTTCCTTGCATCCAGTGCTAAAACATTATAATTAACTTCTATATTGCTAAACACCTCAAGCGTCAAGTAGACCAAAGACAATACGTATTGTCTTCGGTCTACTTGATGCTGACTTCCGGTACCCATTTTACCCGGTTCGCTTTTCGCTGCATCACCACGACACCATCTCAGCCTAATAATAGTACGAAGGGTATGGTAAGAGAGACATACCTACTTATCCGAGACTTATACCAACTTAGTCCTCAGGAGTAGCAACATCGCTCAGTTATCTGGGTCTGATCACAAGTATCCAAGGGCGGCAGTGGCCTCTTAGTTCAGTTTGCCATTTTTATCCTGTAAAAAATGTTTGCCCAGGGTAGCTGTCCCACTTGATCAAAGATCACTTGTGAAAGACTTTTAAATCTTTAAAAAACGTCACCAAGAAGGTGAAGCTTTCAGCGCGAATTTGTGATTTTAAGTAGGCACGAGAACATTGTATATGACTTATCGAAATTGGTATGAAATAAAATTTGAAATCGAATTTTGTGTGTAACATCATGGCGTTAGCTATCGCTAACCGACCGGTGGCTATCGCCACCGATCATGTTTACTCTGGAACGTGTTAGAATATACCTTTCTTTCAATTTCAGTCCACGAGAAACTCTGGCAAGTAATCACTATGGAGCGGGAAAGAAGATATCACCCTAAAAAATATAATCACGTATTTAAAAAACCAAGAACATACCCAAGGAAAACACGAATAAATACTAATTCCGATTTACAAATGTTGAAAGAAATCAAAAACTCGGTAAATGAAAATAACAACTTGATCAAGAAACGACTAGATCCGTCGTGTCAGACCGAGGGCGATATAAAATCGTTAGCGGAGAAGAATTTCTCAGAACTAGATCGACTTTCCAAGATGGCTGATAGGAGTGTCAAACATTTCAAAGGGCAAAATACGAAAAGGGATTTAAACCCTGGGTTCGACAGCGAAAACATTAAAAAGGTAACACCAAAGGTTGACCCATCGAAAAAAACATTAATATACCAAAACATTAATATACCAAAGATTGCGAAGACAATCTCGTTAAGAACGACGTCTGAGCAGTGTAAAGCTGTCACCACGCAAGCTACATCCATGGACGAACCGAAGAATACCGCGGCAGGGGTGAAAGAAATGATAAAAAAAGTAATCAAAAAAAGTAGAGACACGAATAATTTAACCGACAAGTCAAAATGGCCGAAAGTTAACGATGTAATGAAGATTTATACGGATTTTGAAAGAGGTTTGTATCTCATACTTTCCATGGTATTGCAGTGTAAGGCGACCATCCTTGTCCTTGGCAGTAGCAAGGTATCTGTGACTGAATTTAAATAGAATCCCACTTCTGTCGAGAAGACACTCACCACTATTGTGTCCCGTTCAACTGCGGCGTTGGCCGCACTGCAGTCAGTCGCGTAGTGCTCGCATCATAGACTATGCGGATGACATGTATACGCCTTTTGTAGGATACGGTAGACAGTATTATTACTATTTCAGGGCTTCAGCGCCTTTAAGTTTTAAATTGCAAAAGGAACACGATTCGTTTGTAGTAGCCTTTTTAGTACTTATTTCACAATATCTCAATGTTCCTATATGACGTTATATTGTAGCTGACAGATTTCCGTGGGTGGCAGTGAACTTACCATCGGGTGGACTGCATGCTCGTCTCCTACTAGAAGTATAAATGAACACCTTTATTTTTAATGTATTGTTATAGAGGCCACTCTATTTTATGAAGAAACGCAAATAATTAACCTTTCTCAAACATATAAATATACCACCTGTATCCTTATAAAAAATATTAAGCAAAGCCATACATTCACAAATTACATTTACGAAAATAATTGATTATCACAAAGGAATGACTAGACAAGCAAATAATATACGCCTCATAAATCCTAGGACTAATCAATATGGCAAACGAAATATACTATATGAAGGAGCTCACCTCTACAATAAACTACCCAAAGATATACAGGATGCTAAGACATTTCCTACATTTAAAATAATATTAAAAAACCACATTTAAAGAATTTTTCTGTAACCTAAATATATTAATTCCTGTAACATAAGCTTAACAACCTACAAATAACTTGATCTTTGGTATAGTAAAATAAAACAAAGAATTACAATATATAATCCTACATGCATATATAAATACACACGTACATGCATGTACACTTTCTCTTTAAAATCTTTAA
>DWNY01000849.1:0-14348 GCA_018250635.1 Telegonus apastus | reverse complement strand
AGTATTAATTATATTATATCTGATTAAAATGCTACTACAGCCGCAATAAAAATAAACCATAAAAAACCTTAAGTTATATGTATGATAAAACTAAAAAAAAAAATGCAGATATTATAACATAAATAATAAGTTCAAAATATTCTTCAATAATCCTCATATAATGTATATTAAAACCAAAAAGAGAATGTATCAATTATGAAAAGACAATATCAAGTGTGTACGCGTATGACTCTACATTGAGCTATTTCCAACTACATTTTCTACGTTGTAGTGATGTTTTTAAAGTACCTACATCCCTAACGTTGCGTAACACGAACTTTATTGCATCGTATAAAATATGAAAAGTCGCCTTCATTAAGCGGTTGTTAGATGGGAGCGAAATGAGCAATTTGCTAAGTAAAATGTATGACGTGGTACGGTGGTGCCGTAAAGTTGTGTGTTCCTCGCTAGGAGGTCCTTACTCATACTGCCGTAATTTATTGGGTGACCCGGCAAGCTCGCACATATTCGGTAACATCTGTCAGGATACTATTTATCTCGGACGAATTTACTCCGATTGTTACGTAACGGGACATTACAGATATCTATGTTGGTAGGTATAGTTCATTGTCGCTTGGAATGAGATTGTGAGCCTTTGTTCGGAATGTAGGCAGCATTTGTAATAAATCCATTATATTTTTATTTGATTGCCTATTAGGTATACCTTTTAGATACGTACTATGCTTTAATATACTAGAAGTTATACCTATGTTTAATTATAACCTATGCTCATAGGTAACATTTACCAAACATTACCTACGGGTAGGTACTTTTTTGTTTACGTACCTTCATAACATAATTAATCTTAAATTTGATGACCTTAAAAATTAACCAAAAATAAAAAAAATACCGAAGACAACACATTCTTAAATTAATTCATTTGTCAAAATTTGTGATATATAGATACCTACACATACTTATTTATACAATAATTCCTTTTCACCCTTCACCCTTCTACCTATGTTTCGGTACAAATAAACAACAAAAACATGAAAGCCGAAATTCGCAGTAAAATTTTTTGACCGCACCATAATTATAATTGGTGACAAATTGAGCGTGATAGTAGGTGTGTTACGAGCGAGCATTGTTCATCCGATGACAAATAATGGCAGATAATACCACACTATCGGGTGTTTCGCGGGAATTTAGCACTATGTAGCGAGCCAATATTCCACTTGATAATAAACACGACTCATAAACCTATACGTATCACTATTGTAGCTCTATTCGGTTATTTTTAAAGTTAATTGCAAATGTATTGATAATGGTTTAATAACATAATTTATTTTGTAACTATTATTCAAGTTGATAGAGCGTGGAGTTATGTATTGTCACTGTTGATATAAAATGTTAATGTTTATTACTTTTTAATTATCTTGCAGTTTAAAGTACGGTTATAGGATTCCAGGTTTTTTGCGTTGGCTAGGTATACCAACAATTGTATTTTAAAAGCACAAGACCCCAACATCTAAAATTTGTACATCAAACGGACTGTTATATATAATTGGAGCAGTTCATATTTCGAAGACTAATTATTTAAAGTAACTCGAAACAGAAAAATATTCGATCGGACGTTATGTGGAGGTATGAAAAGATACCGCGCTAATCGTTTCCGTATTGCGTTTTGCGGAAAATATGTAATGTGTTTGGAATTCGCTGGCGGAAAAAATACTTCTGTGCACTTCTTTTACATTCTTCAAAAATTTTAAATCTTTACTTAGATATTTGACCTCCATGGTGCAATGCTCGTGACATCGATCGGACACGCAGTTGATCGCAAGTTCGATTCCCGGTCAGGCAGATATCTAAATATAGAATTAAAATTTTTGCTCTGGATTTGAGAACATAATTTAAATATATGTATGCATCTACGTTTATAACTATATGTGTATGCAATACTATACATACATATACATATAGTTATTACAATCGCCAGGATTTAGTAGATACCTACTTAAAGAATCGATCGTGGAGTCTATCTTATAACCAGTTCTTTATCCCATATAATAAACTAGTATTACTTCCTAAAAGTTTCCTGAACTCTAGTCTTGGTTTAAATAACCGATAATGTCTATATCACTTGGCACAGAGCCTATTGCTGTCAATGAGTGAATTAACTAATTCGATATTGAACTCGCTAGGCAATTTATTTTCAATACAAATGTAGTGGCGTTATTAACGGTACCTACTCCCAATAAATATATGGGCGGCAATGTTTGAAGTAATTTAGCGATATTCAAAATACAGAAGTCCGTACTGTGCTATTAAAATTTTATGTGCCATGGGTTTTTGGATGAATAATTCTATTATTTAAACAGCATAGCAGATATAAAACATGGGCAGCCAATAACTGCGAAATTAAATTAATTGGTTCCTGATAATAATATAATGCAGAAATATCATGGTTTTATAATTGGACAGGTTTTTGGTAGAACCGAGTAAACCGGCAATACCTACGTAGGTACCACGTGGCCAGCTATGCTAAGAGTTGAAAGTTCGAACTTCAACTATGAAAATAACTTAAGATATGATAAATAATTTTGAAAAATATGCCCGATTCCTTTTAAAACTGTAGTTACCAAAGTAGATCACTTGTAAAATTATTCCAAGTATGTATTGCGTAATAAAGCAAAGTTTTCAAACGAGTAAACTCTGAGCGTCACGTTAAGGCTGTTCACGTTAAGTCGTGACTCTCGTGACTGAAGCCCGATCTGACAAACGTTAGGTGCTTGAGCAAGACCTCCAACAGTTAGTTTTATCTGCGACTGCGTTCGTAAGTCTATCTAGATCGAAATATTGGTTCCAATTGTTTGGTGCAAACATTCGATGTTATTTGTGGCGACTACTGTTTGGTATATGATTTAGCTGGATATGATTGGATTAGGCCTTGAATGTACTAAATTGAAAGTAACGTAAGTATAGGTAGGTTTATATGCTTACTTGCTTTCGATAAAGTGAATGTTTATCATAATAAACCTTTATATATGTGTGCAAAATAACAAATGCTTACAATACACATGTAGATTGTTTCCAAAATAAAATTTCGCGCACGACTCTGAGTAAAATAATACGTAGGCGTACGCATCAATCTCTTATATTAGTACGGAGCTCGGCGGAACAACATAAAAACTTCCTCAACTTTCCTATACGAGGCAGTAAATCTCGCGTTTTTTAATAGATAAATAGGGCCTCGCACAAACGAGCAATATCGCATTATTTGGCCCTCCCTCAGGAAAGGCCCTCCTGATAAAGCCACCTTACCTCACACCCTTCATGTTAATGTACTCCGCCAGACGGTGACAACCATTTTTTGGCCCACTTGGTTACATTATGGAAGCTATAAAGAGTATTTCAAATTATATTTTCCGTGTCCATTAAAAGGAGATGTGCCCATCTCGCCGTTATTTAAAAGTAACTTTTGCTGTTGACGCAAAATTTGTACGCGATTATAATTCATTTTTAAATTATTCTCTGTACGCCTAAGTAACCGTAACTTGACGGAAATTTATACCTTTTTTTGTGAATGCTAAAACAGGTAGCTGTTAATTTTAAAAAGTAGTTTACGAAACAACAATTGTCCGCCGTCGTCGGTCTTTAGGCGGCACAAAAGTTAGCTCACCGTGCAAGGTAATAAAATGTTCAAAACTTCGAAAAAATATGCCGTCATAAACAAAGCGCTTCGGATGCAAAGTTAGATAAAGAACATCTCACACACCTGAGCTAGAAAATTGCTTTTTTCTAAGCGCCGCCAGTTTTTTACGCAACTTTCTCCAAGAATAAGAGAAGTTTCGTGGAAGAACTTTCTTATTTTTTTTCCGAGCGGACGTTGGGGCGTAAATCATATCTGGATCCATATGATATGACGGGTCGCAAATGCAAGAAATGTGGGGACAATAAAAATATTGTGACACGTTTTTGGGAACAATTGTTTCGGCCTTTTTGTTTTGGTGAAAGCTTTTTGCCAAACAAAGGTTAAAATTTTGTTTTATACTCACCAGTTTGTAAAATTTCACGGATATTGCGAGGTCAATATATCCTTATTTTAGCGTTAGGTGCCGTAACTTATTACCACAAACGCATAAAACAGCGGACCCTTATCACAACTAGTTAAAAACTAATTACTGGGGTGACACCACCTTTCCATAAATCTAGCGGCTCCACCGAATTGCCTTGACAAAAGTTATTTTTAAGAAAAATCCCTTGAGGCTGCTCTACCCCGCCCCGCGCTCGTCCCGCCTTCGGAGGAATTTATCACGATTTATATTCATGGCATAACAACGTGAGCCAGTTTAGGGCGATACCGTTTAAATTACAAACTGCTAAATAAAACTTGTCTAGTTGTACAATATTTATGTGTGGAAACATTTGAATCATCTGTTCTGTAAACCTTGCACGAATTGTGGCCTCTTGATTTGAAATGTTTGCTAACGTTCACACTCAAATAGCTATCGTCAGAGCCATCGTAGCTCACACATCGAAATTGTTAGTCTTTATAAAAATAGACATAAATAAAAAACATAAGCAATTTACCTTGACATCACATAGATATTTAATAACAAATTTCAGTCTTGTTACTTTAGATTTAGGCTTATCACACTTTCTTTCTGAGTTCTAAACCAAAACTTCTTATTTTTTGAATTCATTTATTGGTTCGTTATTAAATTAGTATCCAAATGAGTTATGCACATTAACAATTATTGCTAAACAGTGACAGAAAAATAGAGGAAATCTGAGCTCTTCCTAAAATTGACGAAGTTTTTAAACTCTAACAAGGAATAAAAATAAAAACCATCTCATAGTGAAACTATACTAAACACTACAAAGTATTGATTAATACAAATAATTCTAAAATAACACAGTAATGTAGCGAGCAGTCAATAGTAGACTCAGTGCGAAGCAACTGTTTCGTGCTCATTCACCACACGTACCTTGTATTGCATTAAGCACACATACATTAATTAACTAAGTAAGGGACACATTAATCAAGGATCCTTTACAGTTCGCCGCGTGGTACACGTAAATCGGGCACCATATGGCTCCGAATGTTTCAAACAGAGACGGTAACTCTTGGACGGAACTACAAATCAAATGTGGTTTAGCGCCGGAAGCGTTTAGTGTCGCTACGGCAACTGTTTAAGGGTCATTACTTATTGGGTGGATACCTGGTTTGATTTGAGGGTGCTGTGATAAATTTGGACCTTAACTGGTATATTACATAGTGATGTGAGTAGAAAATAGTAGCAGTAGCCTGTGTAATAAAAGAAGTTGATAATTTATTATTAGGCATTTTGTTTATAGAGTATTTTACTTTAAACATGGTACAGTGGAAATTATACTAATTCATGTACGTATTCTTGATATTCGTTAATGTACTTATTCTTAATATAAAATCTATATGCAACAAACTACCTATTTATATTTTTAATACACTGGTGGAAAATTGCTGGAAATAAATGCAATGTAACGTGTTTGTATAAGATAAAAATAAGATAAGAAGATAAGCATTTTAAAATAAGAATACAAGTTAGATAATAATGAAGATAACTATAATTAGTATAATAAGGTAGGATAGATTATCAACATTATGCCCGATACTTCCCGTGAAATGATTTTTGATGCGATTTCCCTTACTTAAACAGAAGTTTTTTAACTATTCAATGTATTCGTCTTTGTATAGTTACGTTTATCTTACAATGTATGTATTCATTTATAAACAAGGAAAATTACCAATCACTAAGTTTTATATTATAACTCAGAATACCCAATACTATACACCCTGTTAAGTGCTGTACTAGGCATGTTCTCCAGTCAAATGACACAACAGTTAAATATCGAAAAGATATTAGCTGGAGTTTGAAGGGGTGTACTAGCAGGGCACCGTTGGGGGTGGTCCTACCATAATTGATGAGGTTCTTAGCTCAGCAGGGAAGCGTGGAATTATCATTGCGCCACGACACTTCGGTACAAGCCCTCATTAATTTGTGATTAGCCCGCAGTTAGAAGACTTGTGGAGGCTTTCTTCTAATTAGATAACCAGCTCCTTTTAGGGGTTCGTAGAAAGTGTTGGGGCATTATTTTCTTAGTGTTGCTGTGGCTTAACATATGTAAAAATGGAAAAAATCCAGTTCATATACGATTGGTACTCTAAAAATCCGTAACAATGGAGCGCCTTGTTTAACAGTATCTGCTGAAGTGCACTCTTCAAACCTAAACAGCAGTAGTTATTTAATAATATTGATATTAACCAGGAATAAGCTGTAGCGATAGAAACTCTCTAATAGAACTACGAAGGGTCCTACAAAATTTAAAAAACTGTTTTTAATAATATTTTTTCACAATATCAGTTGGAATTGCGCCTACTATAATGTACCTTAGTGTATGCTATCATCAAAAAAACGAGTCTAATATCTTAAAACTCAACGCATCCCCCAGTAAATATCTTAAGCATCGTTTACCCGGAATGAGGCAAAAACGTTATTCCCCCATACTGTTTATTTAAAGGTGGATTTGTACGATATTTATTCTCGCATACGCATGCTTGGGCGAATCCGTTTCTTATCAAATGGAAGTTTAAAATCTTGTTCAGTTTTCATGCATCTGCATGCGTTTTCGAAAGCATTTTAATGTGTATTT
Source organism: Telegonus apastus (assembly GCA_018250635.1). NCBI lineage: Eukaryota > Metazoa > Arthropoda > Insecta > Lepidoptera > Hesperiidae > Telegonus > Telegonus apastus. The sequence goes on along the minus strand of DWNY01000849.1, from coordinate 7,676 downwards.
GTAATATGGTTGTGGGAAATGAAATATAAAATCGTAGTGATTTTCCGAACCAATAAACCAGGTGAATTAAGCAGGTATGCATTTAAATATAACGAGATATTTATTATTAACTTCTATTAATGGGCGCTCAATGGGAGAATTAAGCTTCATAATCTAAAAATACTAGGATTTTCAATAGTAAATAGCATGTCAAAAAAATTCTAACATAATGATAATATTACCAAAGCAGAAAATAAACTCATTTCTTATCTATCAACCCACCAACCTTATTGCTGATCATAAATTAATATATCTACTAGGTACAAATTATTATGTTACTATTGAATTGCTTGATAAACGTTAATATATACGAATTTCGCTTAAATTTGTTACTCCCTTGTGTCATCAATATTTCTTCAGCTAAGTGGTCTTGCTAAGAAAACCTACATATTAGATTAATTCGGTTAGAGGGGGTTTGGAGCCAATTTGTCTGATTGCTACCAATACCAATGTCAATTTAGTTGAGTTACCTATGTATCTTGCTATGGGTTTACAATAAATTCAGACCCTATTCTTACGTCCCCATCAATAAATATTTGCGCATGATCAATCCAATAAACTTGCACAGTTGAATTATTTTTTATTTATTTAGACATGCTAAATGGATTGTGTAGGGGCGTATTTTACATTGTACCACGGCATTGCATTTCGTATGGTCTTAAGATACCATACAAATATGCACCAGTACCTAACTAAAAAAAATCAAAAATCTCAACATTTTATATTAATGTATTTGAAGCCTAAAAATATACCTATCATCCTATGCTTAGCAGTCCCGGCTTTAGGCGTGGGCGACCCGGGCTGTCGCCCGGGGCGTCGGGGCCCAGGGATGACACGGCCCCCATCACATGTGGCTTTATATCGCTTTATAATACATATTAAAACTGATAAAGGGCACCAAACGTGGGACACGCTTGGGGCCCCAAATGTGTGATTTTCCTGGAGCACCTAGATGGCTAAGGCCAGTCCCGATGCTTACGTATAATCATCGTGCATAAGTAGGCAAAATCAAAACATTCTCTTATGATTTAAAAAGTATTGGGTGAAGGTACCATTACCCACGTAAAGAGCTATTACAGCGGAAAAGGTGGAACTCGTAAAATAATCAAGTAGCACCTCATAGACTGTAGGGCAAATTGTTAATTAGAAAGGTTACGTATCTCCGACCCCACCGGCCATTACCATCAACCGGTACACGCCTCTTTCGGGTAAACGCACCAAATCTCGACGAGAGGGGAAAAATCAAACAGTAAATATCGGAAAGCAATCCGAGGTGATTCTATTAGATTGAGTTAAGTAAAGCAGGCTTTAAGGCCCTTAGGCTTAGTTTGTGGACGGCGAGATTTATAAGGTGGCGCCTGAGAGTTTAAAGCTAGATTTCAGGTTAGGGGTAACAATTTTCAGATTTTTTTTATAAATATGTAATCAGTGAAAGTTGTGTGTGATTATTTATAAAAAGTTCTCTATAGACAATTTCTATGCCTAAGACGTATTTAATTGTAATTTTATATTGATTGTAAGAAATACCTACATAAAATTTAAGTAGGTATAGATTTATAAGCAATTACTTTAGAACTTTTAAATCAAATACGAAAAGTAAATTGAAATCATAAGTCACTAATTGAATTTGCAAGCATTACCAAGATCCACAAACTTACAAAAGACCAAATTAGTGCTGAGAAAAGGCACAAAGGCTTCGCATACGTAAGTTGTTTCTTCGCGTGCCTGAGATGAATCTGCCACTGCGAGCTCGAGGTCTCTATCTAAATAGATCTCATGCAATGAGACCCTCGCCTTTTCACACTTCGCACTCTTAATTGGCACTTAGATATTATACTGTACTTCGTTTGTTATTTCAATGGGTAGAATTCAATGAACGAGAGGTTAAACGTTTAAAGGCGTTGTAGGTATTAAATTACTAGGTAATTCTATCCTTGCAATCTAACGCACTCAAATTATGTTAGGGCGATGATAAATCATTTAGTCGCTAATACTTTATAGTAATTGACGACGATTAATATTTATTGCGTTATAATATAATTTCATGTTTCAAATTTTTCAACTTTTTTCTTTTTAATCCTTTTTTTGTACTTAAATAAAATAAATATATTTTGTCGGTACCTACTTCTTTAGGAACCGTAATCATAATATAAGCTCGTGCTTACGTAACGTCTCCATTTTTTACCTAAATGATTTTTTTACTAAGTTTTTTTATTTTATACTACCAAAATGTATGTGGAAAGCTCTACCACGATCCCGAACGGGTTGCGAGTAACTTCTCGATCAAGATAAGCCGTCACATTCAAGATATTTAAATCGATTTTCCCCAATTTTCCGCGGGCGGGTACGAGAGAGGCCCAAGTAGAATAGCCACATTACAAATATTTGCAAGACTTTTCTATTAATTATTACATATTTAGGCAATTTTACATATTCAAATTTTCTTGTTTGAATAATCACTATTTATTGTAAATTTCTTGTGAATAGGCTAAGTGAGAAAATAAATTTCTTGTAGGTATATTATATTTGACATTCTGTGCAGGTATGATACTAACTACAGCTAATCTGTATTTACTTATTAATTAAGTGTTAGTCAGGTATTCCAACAAAACCTTAAAATCTACAGTTGTTTCATAACAGCAAGAACAATCTTGTAAGTTTAGGATAAATATTAGGACAATTTCGCTTTATCCCTCCATATCCTGAACTCATGGTAACACTAGCCCCGGGTCTATTTATACCGTGTCGCGGCGGGACCGGCCGCTATTGTTCGCCAAATGAACTGCCGCTGTACTGTACAGTCTGAACACCATGCTTACACTGTGTACGGGACCCGGACTCGCATTCGATACCTGTTTGTTTATGGGCTGTGTATATGTCAACTTTACATGATAGGACGATTGTGTAGAGACAAATACCAAAATTCTATAAATCGAAGTTTCTATCACTTTTACCCTCTACATGAAATAAAGAATAAGATCTTACAATTACATTAAAACTGGAATCTTTACTTTAAAAACGCCAATAATATTAATCTATCACTATTTCCGAAGGTGGTTTGTTATAGAGAAATAACTCCATAAACCGTTAAGGTCCTACTTACAGAATTTTTACTTCAATTTTTAATTCTCTGCTATATAAAGGTTAACAGCTATATAAAAATTACATTAAAAAGTCAATGGCACTTGTATCGACCCTCTGAAACCCTTTAAATACTCTTTAATTAAGGAGTTTCGCGTATTTCTCCCAACCGGAACCTATTTGTTGGGCCGCTATTTAAAACATTCGCCTTCTGTTTACATAGATCAGATACGTTCAACAAAGGCTTTTGTAATTAAGAAAGATATTTTAAGTTGCCGCCGGCTTGCCTTTATACGCGGAATGAATCTACTGGATTAAGTGCGTTTCAAGTTTTGTTTGATGGTGCTGTGGGTTCCCAAGAAATGTACATCTTTGTTTTGCTTTGCAAACAACAAGGGAAATGTTTCAACCAATTTCAATATGACATGCTAAAAAAGTTTTATCCTATCTTCTTTATACACTCGTAAACATACGCAAAGTAATAACGTTCATAAATTTTCACCTTTTGTATTAAAGCATGGGAACACATACTCTCGATTGGGCCAAAATCCCAAAGATGGATGTATCACGCAACGCAGTATATTCGAACAGCTCACAAAAATAAATTTCCCGGCCCAACCCCAATTTAGGACTGCATTATTTTCGCTTTCACAGACATCCGATACAATTAAAATCTTCTTTAATTAAGGGATGGCAATGAATCATTTGCACGTGGCGCACAGTTTTCCAACGTGCGTGCTTGAAGCAACAGAACGACTTAGCTAAATAACGGCTTAAGGGAAAATCGCTCATCTCATACACACGTAAAGCTCAATTTTGATACTTGTTTCGATCGTGTTTAAGACAGGTCTATGTAGTTTTCCGGTGTCTCTTTTCACGTTGTCGCTATTTCGTTATTTACCCGTACGTGAGGGATGCCGGCAATAAATAGGTGCGCACAAACATATTTGACGTTTACAAATACTTCCCAAATTGGTTTCCTTGGTGTGACTGGCTATTATTAAAAGCTTTGTTTATTTATTACGTTACTGTGGTAGCTTGTATCAATATTAAGGGGTAAGTTTGTTAGGGGATGTTATATTACGATTACTTTCTGATAAATTCAAGCCCTTGACAAATATCTAGATTAAATCCAAAAGTTGATTTTATATCAGGTTTAACCTAATTTTATAACCGTTGAGCATCTCAAAGTAGATGCGATTTTATTTTAAAACATGCGTTTTGTATAAACGCAAATTTATAATTTTAGAATAAGTACAACAGAACGAGCCCAGTACGTCGTTTATATTTACAATGCGTCTTGGCAGAAAGGAATTGCGGACGTCGCGCTATTTATGATTCCCTTGTTAGTTATGTTCGCTAATAGCTTATTTAGTCTATGATTCAACTGATTGCAGAACTAAAATACATTGTTGAAAAAAGCGTGTTAAAATTAGATTGCATTTTAATGTTCCCACGTATCAGCCGAAGGTCAGGTTAATGAGTGGGCTTGAATAAACATGTTTGAGAGTCAGTGGCCGAAAATTGGCGGAAAAAAATAGATCATGGTGCAAACGAGGTGCGACTCGCAATCCGGGCGTGCCGGGTGTCCGGGCGTCCGCCGGGGGTTGTAATTCAAGTGACAAATATCGAAGGCCACAATTCATATTTCTGCTATCTCGGCGCTTGTGTCGCCATCTGTGCCGCAGGGACGCTCGCCATTGGTTCTCCATCAACCGACGGTATGATCTATTTTTGTTGGGAATAAAACATTGTTTTTTCCTTCGGGAAATGTTTTATAAGTATTTTTAGGGTCGGTACGTGACGTGTTATTTGGAGCGGCGGTTTAGGGGGATCCGATTATGTGGTAACGAAAAAGTCCATTAGAAATTGTATTGGGATACTCTTTCTATCAGATAACTAAAATTGATGGTTATTTTGGTGATAAAAATATTTCGATATAAGTAAACAAAGTGCAGTTAATCTTTCCATGATTTAAATTTCATAGTCGGAAACTGTATAGTCGGAAAATAGTATTGTGTGCACAGCGCATACATTATCGAGATCGAATTTCACGTGCCCATATAATTTTAAGCTCGTAAAGCCCGAACAATAATTCACTGGGAGCATTTGCGGAAAATGCATTTTATTGTTAAAACGTGAATTTTATTTATCGTCGACAACCCGTGGTGGGTTGCAGTGGGCTGGAGGGGGTTGATTTGCAGTAGCTGCGCATCGAAGCCACCCTTTGGCACGGATTATTTATACTAAAGGTAATTTCCCGGGTTCATTATTGGGAAATGCAACATTTGTGCATTTCACGGGTTGTCATTTGCAGTTCATTAAAAATAAACTTCGACCGCAATGTATTCGCCCAATATATTCTCGATTTTATGACGTTTTGCCGCTCGGCTTTATTATCTGTGACACTGACAAAAATATATGCTAATTGCTATTTAAAACCATGTTAATTACACGAACGCAGATAATATACCTCTTCATTTGAATGATTTGTTTTTAATCGTCCTTCATTCATCATCGTTCTACTTTATCAATATGCGCCAACAGCCGCGCTCGCAATCGGTAGATTTGAGTTTTGGTGCACGTGTAGACTTGAAACATCGATCTGAAACAGAAAAGCGACTGCTATTGCACTGCGTCTCGATAAGTCACATTAACCAGGGAATTTAAATTGTCTACTTAGCAGCACATGAATCACACAATTAGGTGTATATTTCATCTTGGTATAGAGTAAGCACGCGCTAAGGCCCTTCCGGCGCGATAGTCATCACGAGGCGTTGCCACAGATCGTAACGCCTCAACAACATTACGCCATTTAATTGCAAATGCTACTTGTTTATTGCCTCTACGCTCTTGTAATACATTTACCCTTTGTAAGAGGAACGTGCCAATCGACATTTGTCTACATTATTCTTATAAAACATGTAGGAGGTTAGGCACTTAATTACTTATCTAAGCATATATTTAAATGTAATTGAATTAATTTCTATTGATAAAGAAGGAAATATATTTCACAAATCAATGTCACTAATTATTTACTTATCACATTCATTACCATTACAGTAGGTAGGTAAATACGTGGATAAATAATCCTTAGTCCCGTTTAAGCTAGCAAGAATTTCTTCATCTGTCGCTATTTAGTGCAACGGACGAAAGCAAAACAGAACAAAAGGGGAGCAGTGCAAAGAAAAAAGGGGAAGCTCTTTTAAAAGCTATTTAGCTCCAATCCCTAGATAGCGTCTACCGCAGGCTGGACCGTTTTTTCCGCTGAAAGCCAATTTGGAATGAATCACAGTAACACTGGCGAGCATCTGTGCTAATTTACCTACGGGCCGACAGTCTAATGCGAGTCGTTCGCTCGTAAATATCGAATCGCGACCGAGCGCCGAATATCGAAAGCCGGCATTAGTCGGATACAGCTAATACACACGGGGGTACGTGCGATAAATTATCGCATGTTCATTTGGCCTCCGATGTTTAATCTGTCCGGCGATACTGTACGGCCCCCGGCTATTTTGAATTTCGAATAGATAGGAAATTTTAAGATTACGCAACACATATTTCATAGTTTGTCATGTTATAGATCCCATTAGAAGTGGCTAATAGCCATTAACTTGTAACGAGTGTAGTTCTGTTCTAATATTGTCACTTTATTATTCAAATGTGATTTTGTATGCCAAAGTTCCTTAGTTAGGTTTCCTTATTGACATGTATTTCGTTGATTACCTACGCAAATGACAACAGTTTCGGCATTGTAGTACCTACTTATTCTGTTTTGTAGCACTATAAATTGGGAGGAGGTTTTTGAGCGTAGACTTGACATAACAGTTGATAGATCTATCTTCTGCCTAATAGCATCTAAATTAGATGAGGTATTTAATTATGTTTTTCGTCATTATACTTATGGCATTTATTTAAACTTGATTTAGGTACGTTGATAAAGGAGGAAAATTTTAGCATAAAATTTAGTTCCCTTCATAAACATTTCAGCTTGTAAAGTTTTGCTAAAGCTGTATTTTATTAATTCTAGAGTTCGGCAAGTCAGCGGTTGTGTTCGTAAATATTTTGGTGTTGTTACAATAAATATTGAGACAGAACACGAACGTGCTTTACTAAATTGAACTGTGACAATCGTATCTGTCTCTACGATCGACGTACCGACTCTACATCGGCCCTAGAGGCAATATTAACATCGTCGCTACTGTTCGCTATGTATGCGTAATGTAGAGTTGCGTTTAGGTACTATTATACGTAATTGCAACGCTGAAGCTCTTGTATTGATACAGTTGCGGAACTTAATGAAGCACTAGACTTCTATGCGAATATTGCTTACATTCACTTTATTATTATGATAAGTTTAACTATATATGATTTAATTTTAAAAAATCTTTGTCATATACCATAAGAAATTATAGCAGGGTATTTTCCAAAGGACAAAAGAGATCGAAAGCATTTATAATGTAAGGGATTTTGCTCATACTAAGACATAATGCACTAATATGTGTGTAATTATACCTATATTATATAAATTAATGATATATTTTATTTATACCATT
>DWNY01000848.1:0-14348 GCA_018250635.1 Telegonus apastus | reverse complement strand
ACTAAAAAGAGATAATCATAAAATGGTTCCTCTGGTGCGATAACGACGCAAATGTAACCACTCTTAAATTACTTATTTAAAAATTATAATTAATTGATTTTTTTAAATTATTCCCTCTCGCGTATTTATAATTTATATTCCAAAATGACTTGTGTTCATTAGATATGGAAAAATGTGAGTACCTAAGTATGTATATCCTGTACTAAGATACTTAATAGTAATAGTATTACTTAGTCGAAGTATAGAAGTGCAAACAGTGCCGAAACAGCTCCTGTAAGATCTTACCGAGGCTCAGTTAGGCTAGTTCACAAGTTGATAGAACAGGAATATCAGAATGTTGCTTGTACTGCTGTAAGTGTTTTATGCAAGATCACAAGCGAAATCACATACTACAGGCTTATCGAGTATATTTTAGTTGCAGTGAATCACAAGCGAATACATAAATATATCGAGATAACTTTAGTCGCAGTACAACTACCTATTCACGGCACTACGAAGCGCTAATCAAGTCGATGTTAAAGAAACCGTGCCCAGTCGGACGTTTACAAGTGGGCACATAACAAAAGGCGGTGTTCCCAGCAGTGATAGCAGGGGTGGGCAGGTGGCGTGACGCCGCGCAGGTGTCGCGCCACCTGACCCCGCCAGTAACGGTCGCCGGACGCCTCCCTTGAACCGTATTGTTCTGGGGTCAGACCTTGTTTGCAAGGTCTGCAAAAATACATCGGACTATAACAATAATTACTAGTATATTTCCGGAATCGAATTCTGTATATATAATACGAATGTAACGCGGGCTCGCTGTCTGTGTGTTTGAAATTACTTGCCGCCAAATCAACGGTAATGAATTCATGGAAATGCGATATATGCGATATAATCATATTACGAATCTTAACTTAACATTTAGGCTTTATTTCATCAAAATCCATTCACTCTATGAAAAGTTATTATAATTTAAAATCAGACGTAATTTTCTTTTACAAATGCAGAACGACGTTCGCCTGGTCAGCTAGTAATGAATAAATTACCCCGGGATGCGTATTCAAAAAAATCTTAGTAAATCTACATATATAATTACACGAGAAATATTCGAGCAAAATTTCCTGCTTATAGTTCACAGCAGTAAAGCTTTGTTGTCTGTCTGTCAGTGTTAAAAGTGTTATATGTAGATTATCATTTATGGCACTTATGTAACTAACGAGTATACAGTTTTCCTGATGGGAGGTAAATTAGTTACCTATTAGAAAATAGAAGTCGCAAGTGAGCATGCATTCGGTAATTGGTCACTGCCGCTAACAGATGTCTGTAATCAACCCCAGATAAAAATAGTCTTACCTGAGGTTGGCCGCTGCTATCCCATAGGACAAATTATGAACGCGTCCGTTAAGTGTGTTTCCCTTTAAAGCTCAACACAGCAGGGGTTAACATTGCTGTTGTCTGGTAGAAATAGGTATAAGTGGGTTTACATGAGACTAAAATGGCTTTTAGATTAGGTAGATTGGAGTATCTACTCCCGAGCTCACCACTGATGTTGCAAGGCACAAATAGTTATAATTCTCACGCGATTAGACCGCTTGTTAGTGTAGGTATTTGTAACAACAGTACAATGAAACAACGAATCGCTTATGTAAATCAAACAGGGAAGTATCTAAGATTCTAAGTGGCGTGACGAAACGTGACTGACGGACTGATGATCGATATTACAGCATCAATATACATTCTTATTCAGATTATTCTTGTAGACACAGTAAAGACATCTTAAGTATAATACATACATACATTTATAATACTTACTTAATTAAAAGAAAAACGTGTCACCGTGATCGCGATCCATGCAAGTAATATGCAAATATTGGAAATAAAGAAACGGTGCATTATGATTGATATTACTAATTATAATGTATCAATTCAACGATATAATAAGTTTTAAACCATATTAAAAACGGCTGCTTAAAACAATTAACTGAAAAGGAAAAACAAATAGGTAGTGTACTACGTGCCGGAGGCGGTGTCTAACAAAAACAACTACCAAAACTACTAAAGCACGTAGCACTATTAACGTTTTCAGATTTTCATTTAATTGTTTTTAAGCAGCCGGATGTATTGTTTTTGAAATGATTTTATTTAAATAGGGAATACGTATTTGATGTTTCACAAATGCACCGTCGAGCATTTCAAGATTTTCAAACAATCTCACAAATGAACACTCCTGACAAATAAATGAATTTGAAACGAAGTCAACGCAGACGGAATGAAGTCTCAACAAAGGTTGATCATGATGTTCTCCTCTTGAGAACGTACATTGACGCCGGAATGTTCAGCGTGCCCCGTTATCAACACAATCAATCCGGTTGTCGTGGTAAATAAACATTTTGTCACAATTAAAGCTCTTGCCAGGTTACATCCAGATAATGAACTGAGGCTGAAAAACAGTTTGTCAAGGTGGTTTGTGAACTAGCGTACTGAACCGGGTTTACACGGGTACAATTGCAATTAAATGCGTATGTACATTATTATTGTACGTACTGAAGTTGAGTTATTCTATTTTTTTCTATTTACTTAGTACTTTTGGCCATATTGATCTTGATTTAATGGCGAAGGCAAGAAAATAGTGATGAAACCTGCACGCTAGAGAGTTCTTTAAAAAAACTTTCACAAAGATTTGTGAAGTCTACCTTTGCTTGGCGAGCTTGGTGGACTATGGCTTAAGCCCCTCTCTGAGAGGAGACCCTGCTCTGCAATGAGACAATACTGTATTGGTTCTAAGGTAGAACACTAGCGGTATTAGAGTTCGATATAAGCCGGTCACGGATGCATTCCTATCCTTGAGAACTGTGTTTATACGTATCTGTTAACTACACACATCGAAACAACACAGGAACGCGTAACACGGCTTTTTTTTTGGCAGAAACGTGTGGAGGAAGTCGCTGCAAAATATTGTAACTACTATCATCTAAACAATCGGTATACCTAACTGACATACAAAACCCTTACTGAAGATGGTTGACATGCACTGTTTATAGGTTATTCAGGCAGGCATGACTGATCCGTAATTAGTCACACTAGGCGAATCAATTACAGCTTTAGTTAGTTCACGTTTTAGTTCACACAATTGTCCACTTTGACACCCTGGGTATAAGCGCCAATGTCAGTTGTGGAGTGCAACAGGAAAACTAAATGGAACTCTTCAATCATTTGTTCCAAGATACAGGATTGGAACATACGTATCATGATAGACATTATGTTTCAGGCTAATTTCAACGCTAGGCTTAATTTTTATTCGTGCTCTTTTTCACGATGAAAAATCACCAGATTATTGCGATATCTTTTGCAATGGAAGTGTAAATGACTAATGAACAATTTCATATAATTGTATGGTTAACAGTGGGGGAAATAAATTGTATAATTTGAATACTTTCGGATTTTTTTTATACTGGATAGTTCAAAAGTGCGATCTGAGATTCAAACCCTGGATCACCTTAGTGAATAGGGTTGTATCACGAGGAAGTATATACAATTAATATATTACATGACGCAAAATGACACTTACGGGAACTGAGTCCGACTTAACCTTATCTAAGTTAAGTTCTAGTTAAACATGTTTTAAGACTACCTTGGAGTAGGTAAGAGCTGAAACGACCGTACACAAGTACCTAACCACACCCTTCAAACCATAACGAGCTGTCGCTAATCGTAACATAGGTTTTAAATTAAACTAGCTTAAAACCGTGATTTCGTACGTGCAGTCTATAATAAACATATAATCTACCTATATTGTACCCGTGCGAAGCCGGGGCGGTTTGCTAGTTACATAAATTATGATTCTTCCTCTTGAATCACAATCTCTTTTGATAAAAATTGCATTAAAATCCGTTGCGTACTTTGAAATAACTGAGCGTACAGACAGAGTGAAAGGACTTTGTTTAATATTATGTAGAGAAGCAAAAACAATTTTATCTTCTACCTAAACCGCGTTCTATCATTCAGTATGAAACCAATCTGTATCTGTATATATATAATACGAATGTAACTCGCGGTCGGTGTTTGTGTGTTTAAAAAGACTTTCCGCTAAAACAACGAGATTCAATTCATTGAAATGCAGATATATTCATATTACCAATCTTAACTTAACATTTAGGCTTTATTTCATCATAATCGATCCACTCTATCAAAAGTTATTACAATTTATAATCAGAAGTAACTTTTCTTAGTCGAATTTAAAAAAAAATGGCACATCGGCGTCTCTTAAATACAAATGGCAGAACAACGTTCGCCTGGTCAGCTAGTCTTTTAATAAAACCACAAGACGACCAAAGTTCTGGACTAACACATTCAAAACCCGTTCAAATAGACATAAAAAGCTCACCCCAAACGTGGGATTACTTGCAAAATCGTACGAGGTAAACACTAAACGCCAAAATACTAATATTTACTTATTATTAATAATAATTCACCATGGATTAAGCTGAGTTTACTCACAACACTTCCACGAACAAACAATGACCGTGCAATAAGAATTGTTACGTCATCGCAATTGTTTAAAGTCACGTCGCTCGATATATTTTAAAGCCTGGTAGTGCGCTTGCATTCATTAAAATTTTGCGTGCCCGATTTAAACAAGATTAAATTGAATGTTTAAGAGAATATGTTTATAAATATTTCAAAAAATTTGGAGGACATTTAGTACGTGTTTTTTACATTTAGCAGTTAAAAGGTGCAATTGATACTTCCAAATAAATAAAGAATATTTTTTCCTTATGCTACGTTTCCATTTAAAAATAATAGAGGCATTCGAAATTAGTCCTCAGGGGTAAAAAGTATCTTTGGTCGAACTCAGGTAGGATTCTAATCTTATCTGGAATTGACCACAGGTGTCCACGGGTGGCAATGACCACTTACAATCATGTGGACCGTATGCTCGTCTGCTACTTCTATCATACAAAAAGGGTGTGACGCTGGTGCCGTAGAAGTTGGAACACACAACTTGATAACTTACCATACTGCCATCTGCACGCTCGTTCACTAATCGAGCAATATACAAAAAATCGTTCGCTGATCAAGCAATAAAAAAATGTATAAAAAACTGTCATCGCAGTCAACATACCAAAGTAGTGGTAGGCTGTGGTTTGCGCGCTCGCAGTGACATGTACGCTCGGTCCATCGCCGCCACCGCGCCGCTCGTACCACACAACATGGCCCACTGTGTTCAACACCAACACACCCAAAACGTCACGCACACAATGCCATCACAGTCCAAAAAGGCATAAGCATGTCAAAATGTCTTCTCTCTGTTTGGAAGTGTCTATATGGCAATTTAGTATTAAGCTGAATTGTAGGCGACCGTCGCGATAAAGTCTACGGCATACCAGGAACTGTCTTACAAAAGTATCAACATATATCGAACACTTCAGTCAACTGTGTTGACAATATAATCAACAAATATTACAACGCTCCAGGGATCATTTGGACAGAATGATCAGTAAATACCCTTACCTATCCGACTGTTGCAAGCGACTTTACAATCTAACGAAACTTCCTTACCAAAACTAAACTATTTGACTCGACTACCCGGATTTCCAAACTGTACGTTCAATAAAATTTCGACAGTAAACATTCGTCACATATATAAACTTTCGTTGTATTAACGTCGTTAAAATTCAACTCATGCGCATGCCAATGCATGCAAGCAGTGCGCGTGCGCGTGTTGTACTGAGGCGCGCGCGCATGACATGTGCCCTTCCCCACTACACTATTTTCGGCCCCGTGTTTCCCCCTATTTGGCGGGTGGTTCTCTATTCGTTCCATATTTAAACAAGGTTATATTTACTTCCTTTGTAACAAAGTGACAAACAATGTAATAAAATCTTAAAATTCAATTTACTTTTAACCGTATCGCATCGAAATGAAACTTGGTATGAAGTTCAGATGTTTAATTTAAGGTTTATTTATTTAGTGTCTACATTTAAACGGTCCCTCGTTAGTTTCAATACATAGACGTAATAGATTTACGAAGGATTCAAATTTCATTTATATAAAACATTGTTGTTTACAAGAAAATATTGTAGAATCTTTGGTGTGCATTAATTTTTGCATGAAAATAAATTTATTTATAAGACGAGTTTCTGTAATATCGTCAAAAACCTGAAAGTGCATTTTGTTTTTCTTTTTTGTCTAACTAGTTAGACTACTTTTTGTCTAGTTAGACAAAAAAGAACCCGTGTCACATGACTCACATACCTATCGGACACTTGTAAGATTTTACGTTGCTTCGATACTCGTTAGACTATATGTTCTTAAATTTTAAATCAATTAAACACTTTTCGACAAGCCGCGTGGCAGTGCAGCCTCTATACACGGTTGCGATCTGACACGCAAATGGGTTCCAGGTTTGGTCCCCGCTCAGTCAGATATTTGAACGATGAATTTAGATTTGATCTGAGTCTAGGTCTTTGTGTGTGTCCACGGCACTCACGACACAGAAATTACTAGTACAAATACACTTACTCTACTAAACAGTACTAAATCAAAATGCGGCGAAACAGAACTACTCCACTATTACAATTACGGCATATGTGTCTCCCCGAGCAGGGCGCAACCGTTTGAATTATTGAGTTAGTCATTCCTTTCTACGACAAGACATTCTCGAACTTCTCAACAACAGTTACGGTTGAAAATTGCTTGTAAACAAAGCCTTTATATGGAGTGACTTAGAACAGACCTCACAGTATAACTTACGTTGTAATGTGCAGTTAACTCTAGGTCTAATTTCATAGTAACATAAACATTAATATTGCCTGTGAGTGATTAGGCATTTGTGTATAGCCTAGGTTTCCATTCCTTCGGGGTAGTTCAATGAGTAACTTCTATGTAAATCTATATTTGGTCAAGTTAAGCCCGTTACGGATGTCAGCAATTGTCTGAGAAGTATTGAAAATTTTCTGTTATCGAGCCATCGCTGCGTCACTCGTATTTCTACAATAAGCCAGAGCTTTTGTTCTAGCTTTGTGGCCGTTCGAAGATGACCCATGTCAACTTAGGCTTGATATTTTAGTAATAACCAACAATCAAGTTAGGCAAAATAATATCTCCTCCGTAGCGACAGAACGTTTGTTACAAAAGATGCACACAAACATGTAGTCCACATAATGGTAAGTGGTCACTGCCGCCCATGAACATTTATAATCAACCTTAGATAGGATTACACTCCTACCAGAGGTCGCCTATTAGTGCGTGGCGCGCCTCGCGTAAGGAGGTATGTCCAGCTACCCTTTAAACCAAAATACCGCAGTCCTTAAATTGCTTAACATTGTTAGACACTAACTATCAAGTGAATTGCAAGCTAGTTTACTTCGACATGATATTAAAAATAATCGAGCATTTTAAAGCCGAAACATTCGAACAAATCAAAAGCAACAAACAAAACGCAGCCAACCAACAGTTACCGTTCAAATCGCACGTAGACACGAAAAAACGCAATTAAATCCAAGAGCCTCGTAAAATCAGTTCAACACCAAAACATCCGCATTGCTTCCTCTAAAACAAGTCGCGGGTTAATTAACCAGTCACAGTACGGAGTGCAATTGCAGTTCAAGTTGGACGTGAATAGAAACGCATGGCAGCGAGACCATCCTTAACGACTTCCTGCTCGCCACAATCGTCCAATTAGGACGCGTAATAAACGTTTAATCGCTCCGAGTCGCTCGTGTCAACTCTCTAAACGCAATCCTTACTAGACACGCGAGTTACTCGGCGGTAACTCGCAGCTTACTCGAAAGTACGTCACGAAAACCTATATTTGGTACTAAACGTTAACAATCTATAAATTAGGACGCGTAATAAGAGCAGGCGAGTCGCTCTCTTCGACACTCTAAACACAACCATTGATAAACTCGCTGGTAATTCGTCAGTAAATAAATTGCAGATGAATTGCGATGAACTACTTGAAAATATATAATTGTTAAACATTATAATTTTTAACATCTAAAGTAGATGCTTTATATGCGAATTTTTCTTCTGATAAGTAGAAAAACAGTACGTATGAAATATTTCGATGACACGACGCAATGAATTTATCATTGTACCATTGTTGTTGTGACCTTCATGTTACAACCCTAACAAACTTTAATATTATGATGAAGCCATATTTGCAAAGTCACCTTTCGCGTTTCTATACGTTCGCTACAATATTGCGTGAAATATGAGAATCGATAGTAACATTTCACAACCGCACCGGACTCGTCCCCGACATCCGTGTATTAAGGTTTTCCTTCCCGAGCTGGTAACGGCTGTTTATCGCCAACTAGCCAACATGTGCGATGTTTAACTTCACATCAATCTTGCTAAACTGGCCCATAAAATGTGGTACACATCCAAATTACATCGCATTAATTGGGAATAATGTGATTTTAATACCTTTTTCTCCGGGATACCACTCTGCTTACAGGAAGCCTGTGGTTAAAGTAAAGTCCGCTATTGACCGGTTTCCAGCAACGCATCTGTGGTCACCTCAAATAGGGCTTCAATCCTATCCGTGAAAGAATCGCACCATCAGGTGGCAAGCATACTCGTTTCTAATTATAAAATACATAAGAAAATTAAATTAAACGGAAGAGAATTCTTTAAGCGCCATGTACAATGCGATTGGCAACACCAAGTCCACACAATGGGCAAAGCGGCGAAACTAAAGCACAACAATGGATTGTTTCTGTCAGCAGTCGTCCGTGGAGACACGGCTAAGTCCTAATTTAGTTACGGCTTAGAAATCTCGAATACCGCTTGTAAATTGAGCAATGGGATTTGTGAGTATGACAATTGGATAATTTGTGAATACCACCTCAATATACATATAATCAGTTTTTAATATTTTTTCTTCTGTATTGTCAGTATTCTTGTCAGGGCTGTAAATAATGAGTAGTTTATTTTGTTTCAATTAATATATTTGTAACACGTATTAGACATAAATATTATCAATCGATAATGTTCTCTGCATAAACTTTCACGTGTGTCTTATCTCATACTCCTCTCCGCACGCAGTATTCGAAAAATACATCCGCAAATTTTCGCTTCACTTGTTAATATATAGATAACGTGATGTCATCAGCATTTTTCACCTCAACTCATCGTCATAATTTCACTCTCTGGGAAATACGAACATCACTCATGAGCCATGGTTATTATACCTTTCTTGGACCAGCTTAGCTGACCGGGTGAACAATATTTAAATGGTGAATTATGGTAGTAATTAGGTTTCAATTCTGTTAATAGTTCAATCTTAAATTCGACGCAAGTTTTTCCAAAACTATAAGCCCTATCAATCAATTGTTTCAATGCCGGATGTTCTGAAGTGCATGCAAGAGCGATCAAGCGGCAAGTTCCAATTTGGTCTAATCTGTCACAGTTCACTGCTCAGTCTAAATTGTTTGCACAAGACATACAATATTGGTAAATGGCCCAGGGAAATTGCCGCATTTTTAGGGCTTCGTAAATGTGATGCAAAACGCATTTCTTATATCAGTTTTTACTCTACAACTAACTAAATTTTCACTGTGATTTAGTAAATCAGCATGAAGTCCGTTAAATTTGATTCCTACCTTAAATCGGCCACATAAAGTAACGATCCTTGAGGATTAATTCTGTCTACAACTATCTACTTCCTTAAGGAGTACTATCTTCAGTTAGGTGGACTGCGTAGGTAATCAATACTTCAATAGATACTTCAATTTTAGATTTTTCCATGAGTCATGCACGATCCAGGATAGTTTTTTGCAGCTTTTAAAGGAGATGATTCTTTTTAGAAATTTCGCCGAAGCCGGAGGGATAGTTTCAGTCCCCACAATATCCGAGTTCCTAAATTTTCATCGTCTTTACAAATTGGAATTGCAACTGAAAGAAATATGATGTAGGCTTAAGGCGCTTGAAAAGAAGTGCCTTCCCAACTACAAAGTAAACATTGTAGGGGATATTACAGAGCCGGTCCTAACCAAAACTTCCATCATTAAAACGAGAGACACCAACGTAACAACATACGTAAACAACAGCATAGTACAAACAACAAGTACACGACACGTCACCCATTACAGTTAGTTAGCCCTTAGTCACCGCCCAGCCGTGCCGCACACAGCGCACGTCATTCATAGACCGTCTTCAATTACCGCTTGCTCTGGGTCCGGTGGGGCGTGGGAACATATACAAAGCAGTTTATGAAAACACGATTGTTCTAACAGATATACGTTGTTTTAACTGGGATTACAAGTAATGAAGAAAGGAATTATCATGAATATATGTATATATACTAAAAATGTAACTCGCGCTCGCTGTCTTTGTGTTTAAAATTACTTACCGCCAAAATAAAGAGATTCAATTCATGGAAATGCAGATATATTCATAGTACGAATCTTAACTTAACATTTAGGGTATATTTCATCTAAATCTATCCACTCTATCCAAAGATATTACAATTTAAAATTAGAGGTAACTTTTTTACGTCGAATTCTCTATACAAATGGCAGAACAACGTTCGCCTGGTCAGCTTGTCGTGAATATTTATTTTTATAGCACACGAAATGCTTCACGTCAATTCATTATTGTCCCACTCCAGGGCAGTTTCCTCTCAGATAGGGGCTTAGGCCATAGTCTACCGCGCTGGCCAAGTGCGAATTGTTAGACTTCACACACCTTTGAGAACTTTTTTTTGGACTCTCAGATGGGCCGGTTTCTTCACGATGTTTTCCTTTACCGTTAAAGCAAATGATAATCAATTTGTAATGAGTGCGAATACTTTATAAATAATAGCTACACCTACTAGTCTTCCTAGAATTTGTCCTTGTGAGCCGAGGTACTTCTTAGAACCGTTTCTTTCGCGATAAAATATTCTCGCCAAACATTTTATCAGAGACTACTTATGAATTGGGCCCACCTTTACGTCCAGTAAGTACTATGTGGCCCGCGTTGCCACAAGGTTGCGGACCGCTGCGTTATACGACAGTTTATGCATTCAATACTCATTCGCTTCTTCAATTTCATTTAAAGCTAACGAGGTGGGTGGGGGCGGCCGGCGTGCGAGTTTAATGAATGGAGCGTCGCTGGCGTCGGAACGCCGTTCAGATCGCGTACAATCGAGCATTCATCACATTCCAGATGTAATAGTAACGAATTCTTTATACATTACACTGAGTACTCGTTTTGAATAATTCTTACACCACGATTTACATAGAAATAAAGCAAATTGCACTTTCAGCTATGAACTCTGCCTAAGAGAACCGGGTTCGATTTCAAGATAGGAATCTATGTGTTGGATAGATTTCGTATCGTGGTCTGAAAATTTGCTCTACTCGTCTGTCAGAGCTCTGACAGACCAGAACAGTGACCGCTCCGACGAGAAGATCGTTAAATTGCCTTTAAATTTTAAACACATTGTATTTCTGAGTGCTCTGTAAAAATATATCAGTAATAAATTTCAGACCGAGCAATAGCGTTACTTTAGATAAACAATAATTTTTAACTACGTGCCTTATAACAGCAGTGTAAAGAGCTGCTGTTTTCTGGTCTGAAGGGTGTGGTAAGGGAGATGTACCTATTTGAGGCGTTCCAAATTAGTCCTCAGGGGTGGCAACGCATCTGGGAACGACCTCTGCTAGCACTGTGATCTTATCTGGGATTGATTGCAGATGTCCATGGGCAGCAGTGACCTCTTACCCTCAGCTGAGCTAAATGCTCGTTTGCTACTTTCAGACCATAAAAAAGGTATGTCCTACGCTTACAAAAATAACACATAACACACATCATCATCGTTACTGTCATGTATCACGAGTGCATATTTAAATGCTTTGTCAACGGCGCCACCGGTAATGCGATCGCGTCATGCGTTGTCGGATAGGTGCGCCTGCGCATCCCTCCTACGGAGCCCGGCTTATCGTTTGAGTCACTTGTTTGTTACGCGGAGTTCACGGTTTGAATCCCAGGTATCTCAAGGTAATACAGAGGTTGTATCCAAGTTTAATCACAAGCTTTAATTGCGCATGAGGATTACGTAGGAACATTTCCATTTTGACAGTCATTTCTTTAATTAACACATTTCTTTAATAAAAAATTAACACTTTTACAAAATACCCGATCGCTTAAATGTAATATTTGAAAAAACTAACCAGTACTTGTACTCTGCTACAAAAGGGGACATACGTATTTTAATATTTTAAGATGTAACGGGTAATCACGATACGTTTCTTAATTTTGCCGATATTTCGACCCAGTTACATGGACCGTTGTCACGTCGAAACTGTGGTGGCGAGGAGAAACCGTAGACAAGTACTAGTGATAGATTAATCTATCTACCCTACGTCTAGTTCGTTTAACATACGTAGTTTCGGTAAATTCATTTGTGATTTTTTTTCACGAATCCGCAGAAATCCTTGAATCCGTTAGGGCATCCTTTCGACGCAGTCTGGTAAAAATAGAACAGCTGACACGAGTGCTACAAAGCAGAAATAGGTGTGACAGTGATACCGCCATAGTCGAATGCCGAGTTCCTTCACCCTTTCATGACGAATTGTATATATTTGGATGGAAAGGTAAATCCGACTAGATTACAGACGCACTATTCATTATGAATGAAACGTTACGTCACCGGGGCCATTGATAACAAACAAACGAACGCACGCACGTATGTTATATACGGTGTAAAATTAATACCGATGATGCATACTCTCACATTCGTACAGTAAACTAATAACTAATTTTAGTTACTGTTTACACCTGCTGGATAAGTAACATACTAGTAACGTACGATTTACAAAGTGGTTCTTTTCCGCAACCCTTTTTAAATCGCTTTTATTTTGTTTCGGTCGTATGTATTTTTGTATGTTTGTATGTAACGGAAATTATAAACGTGTTTTAAACCGACTTTGAAACGTCGGATTAATTTGAAACTTTGCATAGGTATTTATCGAGGACCGATGACAATGCAATTATATGAAAATATTTTCAGTTCTTTTAGTTATTATGTCCCACCGCTGGGCACGGGTCTTTGACGTGCCCTGAAACATGGAAGACCGCACGGAATTTTGCCACTAGCGGTCACCCATCCATCTACCGACCGCGCCGGACGATGCTTAACTATGTAGATCTACACAAGGTTCAAGATAGTCCAACTTCCCTAAAGAGGGCCTCAAATAATAATCAAAGAATAAAATTGGAGAGCTTAGTGTTGACTAATCGGAGTAACCGATTAAACGATTTTTGAAAATGTAATATTATAACATGTTTTCAAATGAACATACTTAACATTGCAGAAATTCAAATTCTTGTTTACATACATATTCACGGCGGCTTGTTTCGTATTACAGCGGTATCGCTTTTAAAGATGAAATGAACCATACCTGAAACAATGAATAAAACTGATTACATTCTTGTAAACACAAATCATTGAAATTGTTAGTGACAAATGTACCTATTTGTCGAGTGCTAAAATGTGTGTGAATAGTGATAGCCTAGTGGTTGAAAGTCGTACTGTCAATCGGGGGTTCCGAGTTTCAAATCCCAGGCACGCACGCACCACTGATTTTTTGAAGTTATGTGCGTATTAGAAATTAATTATCACTTTAACGGTGAAGGAAAACATCGTGAGGTAACCTGCACATCTGAGAGTTCTTAAAAAAAAGTTCTCTAAGCTGGGTGAAGTCTACCAATTCGCACTTGGCCAGCGCGGTGGACTATGGCGTAAGCCCCTTTTTGAGAGTGCATCCGTGCCCTGCAGTGGCACAAGCGAAACAAAAGAAAGTGTGTGTGTGTGTGTGTGTGTGTGTCATGTATGTGTGGCACAAACTAAACAAAAGAAAATGTGTGTGTGTGTGTGTTTCGTGCTTAAACTCTTCAGCACTACTGCTATTCCTTTCTGTCTAATAACAGCAGTGTTAAACGCTGCTATGTTCTGTTCTGAAGGTGTGGTAAGAAAGACATACGTATCCCAGGCGTTCCAACTTAGGACGCATCTGTTACCATCCTCAGGCAAGACTGATGTTTTCTGGGGTTGATAACAAATGTCCATAGATCGCAGACGCCATTTACCCTAACTGCATGCTCGTTTGCTACTTCCATATCAAAAATAATGAATAAATTAAATCCTCGATTAAATCGATCATTAGACTCATCAAAACAAATAAATTGATTCATGGATTCCAGAAGATGAGTACCAGAATCAATTAAGAATGCGGACAATTTTCCTGTTCCATTTCAATGATTTCAATTGAACACAGTCATTGACTCCAATTTGGGAGTTCTGGATTCGATATCACGAAACTGGATCAGAAACAGGAAGACAATATAATTTATCTCGATAATAATAATATAATCGAAAC
>DWNY01000847.1:0-14357 GCA_018250635.1 Telegonus apastus | reverse complement strand
GGGTCACTGTACGTTTTTAGAAAAATATTGCCTGCCATCTCATAATATATAGAAAAAATTGCTAAATAAAATTCTTACTGTGCATCAAATTTTGGTCGTTTGGACTACAACAAAAAGTTGTTTCAGTAATCAGTAACAAAAATAAAAAGTATGAAATATTAAGTTCTTAATATTAAAATAACTGATATAATAGTAATTCACCGACATTACCCGATTAACTAATTGGCCAACATTAGTTATTTTTCTATCGCGTAATACGTTTTCAGTGCACGTAATAAAAATCGTCCGCTGATTGCCTAGTTGCGTGGGTTGTTTACATACGTTTTCTGTGTACGTGAACGTAATGGCGTAGGAGATGAGACTGTGTGGGGACGTAGGCGGGCCTCTCCTTTGAGGACATGATTTATAAAGGACTATCCTGCGGCTGTTTTCGTGACCCTCCCGAACGGAACGACTTTGGTCGCGGTGAGATATTTACTGTATGTATATGTAATGTAACTTGGAAATGTGTTTGGAATTTTTGGACTTATTGATTTTTGTATGCTACCCTTTGGCACAGGTGTTATTTTTATAACAGAATGAGATTTTTAGTATAACCCAACATGGTGCTCTGCGGATTAATGATCTGATGCGATAGCTCGTACCTGATATATTTAAACGGCATATGACGCCTTTGATTGTGTTAAATGACTGCTATCATATGATACTATCAGTACGGCTTACGGTATCATTTGAAATAATAATAAGGAAGCGTGCGTTAATATTGTCCACTAGCCGCCACCTATCCAAAATTACTTAATCTTATTCTACTTCTGGATAAAATGAATCGATTCCACTTTAGAACTTTTGTTTTATATGAATTTGAATACTAAGTGACTGTGACTGGTACTGACCACTTAATCTCATGCTGGATTCATGCTCATTTGTCACTCTTTTACTTAAAAAAGGTATGTGTCTTGACTGACTTACGGACTCACTGACTTATGGATAAATAAGCGGTGAGTAATATTCATTAAATTAAAGGTGTGGCGATTCAGAAACAATCCCCGAGTAATAATTTGTTATTGATTTTTATTTGTACCAATACGTATATTTAGTAAATATAACAGCTTTGTAGTTTGCGATATTATTTGTTCGTATATTCATATTCCATTTGATTGGATGTGTTATTACCTGAAACTCTGTTTTGGGAACAATTAGGAATGTGTAATTGAAATAGTTTTACTCGTACTTATTATATAAATTGAAAACATTAATAGGCTTTGTAATATTAAAACGAATTTCAAACTCGTTCATGAATTAGGCAACATACATTCGAATTTCCACTCAATTTAACGCCGTTTAAAAATATAGCACACTTCGTGGTTCGATTCCGGTAACACTAAATATTTCTATTTTGTAACAGCAATGTTTAGTGTTACTGTTTCAGTTTGAGACTTACCGTGAGGCACACGAAGGACCCAAACACAGTTTTCTGGAAAACCGATGCACCTGAGATCGTCCGCAAATGGGACTCCCCAAACGGGGTAGATTACAAACATGTCATCGTATCTATATATCTCGCGAACTCCAAGCTCATTTGTTATTTCCTTATCATAAAATTGCCTCGGGTAAGACTCATATATCAACATGTGTAATGTGTATGAGCGGCTCTCACCACTATCATAGATTCTGAATTCGTTTCTTTTGTAAAATTGCCTCGGATACTCTTACCACTAACATCGATTCCTTATCGTAAAATTGCCTCGGGTAAGACTCATGCATCAACATTTAATGTATAGGGCGTCTCTCACCATTGACATCAATTCTGACTGCATTTTTTTTTCTTCCATTATAATAACAAAAAAACGTGTTTCCCATACGCAGGAGTACCAGAAGGGCAACTCTAATTTGATCGTGGAGAACGCGGACATGAACAACGTCGTATACATGTTCCGTTGCCGCGACTCCGCGCTTACTGTCCGCGGCAAGATCAACGGCGTCGTGCTCGACTCGTGCACCAAGTGCGCGGTGGTGTTCGACAACCTCGTATCCAGCGTCGAGTTCGTCAACTGCCAGTCGGTGCAGATGCAGGTATGTTGATACGTACAGTCCGTGTGTGTGTGTGTGTGTGTGTGTGTGTGTGGGTGTGTATTTGTGGGTGTACTCATATAGCATCTACGATACAGGACTTTGAAAGGCAAATATGACGTTATGTACGTCTTCTGACGATTCGCGGCGAGATACGGTGGAACGTGTGTGTGCGTGAGTGGTGGACATTAGGTGGACTGCATGCTCGTTTGCTACTTCCATAACATAAATAAATAGCAAGCGCCCTCTACCGCTCTACCAAGCAATCTCTACCGCCCTTGGTCATCTGTAACTAACCCCATTTTGAATAAGTTTTCTAATCTAATTAATTTAATTATTAAATTTAATATAAAGCCCATCATGTGTGTTGTGTTATTACATGTATAAATTAAGTATCTAAATGGCATCCACAACGTAATGGAGGAGAAGGACTCGAATCATATGTTTTGTACACGTTCAATTGTCGCGACGCGTGGACGGTCCGCGGCAAGATCAAAAGCATCGAGTTCGTCGATGCTTTTGATCTTGCCGCCGTCGATACAGGATCTGACTCTGAACTAAGCCCGGTACAAAAACCGGCATCAGGTAAATCCACGATATTCCGATGTTACAATATATCAATACTTCTGAATAAAATTTACTATTTATTATTCTGGTCGACTCTGAATAAAATTTTGATGACTCAGAATGTAGAGGGCTTTACATCAAAACTTTTTACTCCAGAAAAGTCGGCTAAACTTTAAAAGGGCACGCTATTTAATATAAATAGGTACGTAGTATGAAAAGTTTTTTTCCAGCCGAACAGTTTATTCAACTGAAACTTGAAAGGTTCTTGCAACTCCGTAAACTTGGCGAGCATTAAAATATTGGAAACGATCAAAGTCTTAAGTCTTTACCCGTGGCTGTGAATTACAATGTAATGTTGGGTCTACGTCTCGCGACGGGTTCGTCGACCCTTCGCTGGGTCTTCCTTCAGAACCCTGATTTATTTAACGGACACTCGGATTGTTTTACGGTCTTAATTAAGGCTGGCTGAAAAGTCCCTTTTTGTGCTATTTGAGCTTTGTCCGAAAATCCTGCTCTGTAAATTAAAACCTCCATTTAAGTGAAGAAGACGAATGTTTTCTCCGCTATTATATTTTTTTACAAAGCTTTCTTTATTATTAAGTAGATATTATAAGAAAATTAGTTACTATGCAATTTTTACAACTATATTTTTATACAACGATCTAAATGTTGCTGTGGTTGCGCGTAAATTATTCTAGATTCGTGCTCAGGATCCGAGTATTTGCTTACACACGCTAATATTATTATAGACTTTAGGCTTCCACTATACAATATTATAGGACTCAAGAATATTTTGATCTACCTACTCACGAGAATAAGTAATATGCGCACAAGTAATAAAAACTCAAGTAGTAAGAATAACACAATAAAATGTTTATTCAAAAAAAGAAAGTTAAATGGATCCGATATCGCGACACTCGTATTCCTCGCTGGCCTCGCTCCTGGCCTCCGCGATGGCCACCTGGCTGGAGGTCTCCTCGGGCAGGTCCACCAGCGCGGTGGGTGACCGCGGGCTGCACTCCGACCGGTGGAAACCGTCGCGATGGAATCTCTCGTGTTGTGGCTCATGGAAGCCGTGCGAACCATGCGCGTCCGGTCCGTCCTTGAATTAAATATGGATTTATGATATTAGAATGATTTTTAGTTTTCTAAAGGTGGTAGAACCCTTTGTTGTTCGACTCCGGCGGCACCACCGTCACGTCGATTTCTGCATTAAAACAGCTTTGTTAAGCGATGCTGTGTTGTGGTTTGAAGGGTGTTGTAATACTTATCCGTGGCGTTCAAACTTAGTTCTCAAGGGTAGCACCGCATCTGTGGTCGACCTCAGATAGGACTGTGATCTTATCTGGGGTCAACTACAGATGTCCTTGGGTGGCAGTCGCAACTCACCATTAGGTGGGCTGCATACTTATTTGCTACTTCCATAACATAAAAAAATAATGATAAAAATCGAAGTGGTCGTATGCAATCCACCTGTTAGTAAGCGATCTCTCCGCCCTTGGTCATTTATAACTAACTCGTTTTTATTTAATAAGTTTTCCAATCTAAGTAATCTAATTAATTAATTTAAACTAAAGCCCATCACATATGTATTGTCACATGTATAAATGCCACTTGATATTATGAACAATTTATTTTATATTGTGCAAATATCAACAGAAATTAATGCTTCTAAGTTATGCATCTATAGAGAAACATACGGGTATACGTTAATTTTACGATATTTTATCTATAGTAGTTTAAAAACTTTTTCTACTACAATAGTTATTACCAGAAGCTTAAGCTTTTAAGTGCAAACTATGCAAACTAGTATGCTCTTCGTAGACTTCAATAAGTTATGAAGGCGGATAGAAGTTCGAGAGAGCAAACAAGGGTGGTATAGTATTACACGATCAAATATTTACCTCAAAGCTACTTGAGAAATTCCTCTGTGAATTTTGGACCCAACCTAAGCCGGATTGTTCGTAATAATTGTCGTTGAAATTTCTAAAATCGCTGTCAGAATCTGAGAACTCTCGGTCTTGCTTCGGATAGTCTCCCATTGCTTCCTGAGACGCCATATCGACGTACGGGGTGTCGATGTTGAGTATTGAAAGGTTGTTGTTGATGACCATATTCAAAGTCTTGTGCCAATCGTCTAGAATTTTCTTAACATTTTCCATCTAAAAATAAATGTAATTTTTAGTTACAACAATATTATGATGCGACTACTACGCTGGAGGAATCAAGTCGTAAAGCAAGAATCTCTTGTCCTTTTAAAATTAATTCAATAGAATTCAATTTTCATATCCCATTATAATTTCCAAATAGTACGTTTATATGTGCGATTTGCTTGTTTAGTAACAACTATCATAGTCAATTCCCGGAGAGCTAGTATGTAACACCTAAAACCGTCATATTCCCTTGCTACGCACAATCTACTGACGTACACCAAAGCTTCCTACAAAACGCCAATGAGCCTTAAGCTATAATAGTTAGTAATGACACAGAAAATAAACCAGTATAATAACAAACCTTCTTCTTCAAAACCGCCTGCCTGGTGGCGCGTCTAAGTCTCTTTTGCTTGATGTAATGCTTGAGGTACGCGACCTTGTACACGTTGGTTACTTTGACTATCTTCACGCGGCAGTTCTGCTTGACGTCAGCATCGGTCGGCTCGCACGCCCCCTCGCAAGCGCCTGTCGGCCGCTCCATGTCCACCTGGTCGTACTTCATCTCCTTTAGTAATTGCACTATGAAT
This sequence comes from Telegonus apastus, assembly GCA_018250635.1. NCBI lineage: Eukaryota > Metazoa > Arthropoda > Insecta > Lepidoptera > Hesperiidae > Telegonus > Telegonus apastus. The sequence goes on along the minus strand of DWNY01000847.1, from coordinate 8,980 downwards.
TCGTGCTCTGCAAAAGAGTTCTTCTGAAAATTAATCGTCGTTTTGCTCGTACGCTGTGACGGTGATCGTGTGTGTGCGTGTGTGCGCGCTTGCGTGTATGCGGTAACTGATGCCTATGGATATCCGTAATATATTTCTAATAGAATACAGCTAGGCCACAAATGTACGCCGCTACACCTGAAGACTAAGTAGGAATACCTCGTGTTTTTCGAGTCTCACACTCTTAATCAGAACATAGCAACACTTATCACTGCAATTTTAAGACAGTATATTCAACATTATCTAGCATAATACAGGATATCCGTGAGTGGCCCTACTCACGTAACATCAGTTAAACTATATGATTGTATACTAATTTTATTACAAAAAATATGTACCTTTTTCATGTAACAGTGATATTAATGTTTTTTATTATTCCTTACACTTTCTTATGACGAATTAAACCACAGCGGAAGTACAGTGTAATCTTACACCAACAAACAACTGATTAGACTCAAATATGGTTGCTTTAGTTGTTTATCTTCTCGAATTACGTGATTAGTGAGTACAATGGACAAAGTGATCAAGTAAACTTCTAATTTAAACCACTTCCCCGCATTGTATTACAATAATAGTAACTCGATTTGATACAATTTCTGATGCTGAGCAAAACAATGTTTAAGAATATTATCGCGTTATACAGTATTATTTTATAAAATGATTTCAATAACAAGGCACAATACATGAGGTAGATAAGTATACCCACTGTATACCTACTACTGAACATGGAAATGGGGTCTATGTGACAAAAGTTCATAATATTAGGAATCCATTTGTTACTTCGTCTAAAGGTTACAATCGTATAGTTGAACCTACCTTCAGAGGAGGGGTCGTATGTATTGGTTTCCTCCCAAGGCGTGGTCTCGTGCAGAGTACCGCTCAACTCCTCATCCGCGGCGATCACCTCCCGGACCCTCGCGCGCACTTTGCGGAGCCTCTCGGTCCCTCTCCGGAGCTCTTCTGCCCGCTCAGTGAACTCCACGTCTCGTACACTCAACTTGGTGTTTACTATCTGAATCTACTGGAATCAAACATTTAAACTAAAATGTTAGGTATTTGGTTGAAATCGATCTAGACAGAATTTCACCTGAACGTCAAGTAGCTATCAAAGCTTCGAGGCACGTCGAACTTAGATGAAACTTACATAACCGGGACGGGTTACCTACTTCTGACTATCCTAATTTTCTTACCAAAAATGTTCAATTCTATCGTTCGTTCGTTCGGCGTAGCGGCTAAATAACATTTAAAGAAAATGTCTATTTTCTAACTCTACATGTCTATTAAATAAGTAAGAAAAAGTTTAGGAATAATGTTTCAGTTTATCCCTAAGTTTTTTAAGTGATAGGTAGCAAGGTGGCATGTATTCTTAACATATCTATGTCCACATCGAGTGGACAATGCCGCCTATGGACGCCTGTCAATCCAAAATAAGGCGCTGGGTAATAGATTAAGTTCAAATGATTCATGTATACATACGTAATGTATACGTATGTGGTGTCAGTGAACGTAATCTAAGTGATGGCGCTTATTAATACTGCGGTGTTATTACAGGAGACCTAACTCCGTAAATTGACGCTAACGTTGTTGGAGCATATTAGTTGTTTCGCAACCAACTACTGAACTACGTGCCTTAGTATTTAATACATTCGCAGACTATTAACCGTGACCTAATTACGATTAGATTTATGCTCCAAAACATGTTACGTACAACCTTTCTGATGTACGTGCGCGGTATTTAATTTTTTACCCAGAAACCCTTAACATTTAAGCGGTAAATGCTTTTTACCTCATATAGCGCTTATTTTAATCGCGTTCTTGATCTTTTAAGATACTGTACTTACAGCATTATAACGATCGATAGAAATCGATCTTTAAGACCACCTTTTTTTGTGAATTGATTCTTTAAGATTTTTTTACGATTCGAATCGACTTAAAGTTCTATCTTTTCTGGAATAATCGTTATCCCTAAACGCGATTTAAAAACTAAAAAGATTCATTTATTAGTATTCAAGATTAAACTTTAAAGAAAAGCCAATATTTTAGAACTGATTCTCTGCTAAAGCAGTAAAATAAATTTTACTTTCTAATAAAATTATAAATGCGCAGTAAATGTCGACTGATTTATTTTATAAAACATTTTACCGGTGCATGTAATTTAAATAATAAATCATGTCAGTGGTATGTAGGTCGAGGGTGTATTGATTTTTAAAGTAGAATAAACTAGAATAGTTTTTTCAAAGCTTCAAAGCTAGTGATTACTGACGATCGATAGAAATGTGGTATATTTAAATATGGTAGACCTCTTTGTGTTTCTACTGTGATGCCATAATTGCCACGCATATAACATTAGTGTTGTTGTGTTCTGTAAGGTGTACTTACCTCTTAAACCAGAACACAGCCTTAAGACTCATGTAGGAAGAATTTTAACTCAACCGGCCTCAGGTAGGACTTGAGTCCTGTTTTGAAGTTGATTATAGAAAAATAATAGTTACAAAAAACTATTTTTTTTTTGTGAAAAAACGAACTTTTGTTTTGAACTGTTATTTCTTTTTTTTTCATATTTTATAGTATTGCATTTCAAATTAATCCGACGTTTAAAAGTCGGTCAAAATTCCGTTCAAAGTTTCTGTTAAAAACATACATAGCGAATAAGAGCGTATTTAAAAAGGTAACTATAGCATTTCACCTGTAGCTGGATGTCCTCCAGTTCAATTTGCTTCTGTTTTATCCTCTCGCGTGACGTCACGTATATGCTCTTTACAAAGTTGTACACGTACACGACGGTTGGCACGCTTTTAACGAGAAATAATGCCTGTGCGAACGGAAAATTGGAAATGGAATACTTTTGTTCAGTAACACATAATACTTTACGGTGACATTGAAGTGTTTTATCTACTTATTTGGGGTACTATGCTAAGCTCAGACGAAAAAAATCCTAAGCTCAGCTCAAAAAGTGAAACAGTCTATCGAACAAGATGTTAAATTTTCCATTTAAAATGTATCTGTTACAATTATAAAAGAAATGTGGTGCACATACGTGTTGATATTTACATTTTACTTAAATGTTACATTGTTATAAAGTGTCAGTTTTCTTCAGTGGAACAAATTAATTTAAAAGTTCAAATTAGCATTATTCACAAAATAGCTACATCTACCATAAAGTTCATACTTACTCGCACAACTTGAAGCAGTGCTTCAATGCAATTTATGGCGCACTGTTTTTTTTGGTCTTAGGTTGTATTTTTAATGACAAAATTTTCATCACAAAAAGCAATAGTAGTACTTAAATATGTAGGTGTTTTAACATTTGTATTATATATTAAAACATACATTCCATTAGAACAGCTTAAGCTATTAGTATCATATTTTCGAAATATATTCGACCACCTGTGCTGCAGGCAACATTACACTTAGCCGTAAGACGTTTTAAAAATGCACGTTTTAAGGCTCTTGCTTCCATACTTTAAACAGCTGGTGTGGCTCATTATAATCTACGATGGTGCTTAGCGTTAGAGGCATTACAACTTTTCCTAACTACCTATACGTACCACGTTAATAGGGGTGCAGTATAAGTATACACCGTATAAAACGCTTATGCAGTACTGAACTAACGGGAGTCCATATTGGTATATAACGTACTCCCAACATCTGCTAAAACTCCAAACGGCCCCGTTAGTCACTTCTTGTTTGTTTTCGTACAGGAAGTCCTTCTCAAAATTCATTATCTCCTCAAAAGTTAATGCTAAGTGTCGCGACTTACTGCCGCGTATAACGCAAACAAATTTTAATTATAAATTGTATATCCAATAATAATGTGCCATTTACGTTTTGTTTGTATATGATTTTGCGTTGACAATGTACGGAACGTCAAGCAATACGTGTCATGATATTCTTCTTTCAAATTATTTAACAAAATTCATCCAGCATTATCTTTCGTATATACGGAACACAATTGAAACCTGCATGTACAAACCCTTATCGATGTCCATAAATTAATTACCTACTTAATTAACTTTGTTTCAAGCATATGATACATGCACTTGATATCGACAACCTTATATTATAAAACTTCAATCGATTATTTTTTATTCTTGAAACGAGTATTTTATATCAAATACTAATTTTGTAGATGAATAAAGGCTACTAATTATATAACTATTAAATTTCGCCATACAATGAAAGTTTCATAAATGCTAAGTGGTGCCTTTAACGAAGGGAATCGACGAATGATTGTGTTAACATTTCTCTTATTCGGTAAATCAGTACATTGGTATTGGGCATTTTATATATATTTAAGCTACATTAACCCTTATCTGTCCCACTGTTGGGCACGGGCTGCATCCGTCTGCTGTCAACGACTAAATCTGAGTTCGAATCCACCAGAGTATATTCTCATTATAGATTAAAACTCAGATTTTAATCTAACCTTATATAAGAACTATTTCGCTGGCAGAATAGGATTTCATAATTCATGAGAGCTTTTTGTGAAAGGAAATAAAAGTGGAGCATATCGTTGAAAACGAGCTAAAAGAAAAAGTAAAAAGCAAACAGCGCTGTTTTACGGTAAAAATAGAGGCCTGCGATATAGCAGCACTTAACCTTATTTTAAATGTTCGTTATGATTAACTAAATACAGGATTAATGCCTTGTAATCGCCCCCTGATTTTCTCCCCGTGGATATAAAGTGCGATTGATGAGAGGTAGAAATATAATAAATCTAAAAATATACACAACAAATTAGATGCATTGATCAGATTTATTAATCACTATAGTGTTAAGCGCTGTTATGTTTAATTTAAAATTGCATGGTAGTGGAGACATACTTATCGGAAGCGTTCCAACTGATTTGATACCCATACTCATTTGTTCTGATAAAATAATATTTCGTCCCACCTACCATTTTTTCGTTCGCAGGCATCATTTAAAAAAAAAATTAAAACGTATGATACTATGACAACTGAGACGATTCTAACGACACTTTATATGTTAAAGTCCGTCAAGCCATTTAAACTGTCGGGCGTTCAAATAAATGTACATACATACATACATACGCACGAAAAACATTACCCACCTGACGCATTCGGATAAAAATAGGGTTGTGTTAATCTTATACTGTTATTGTATAAGATTAACACAACTTTATTGTATTGTAATATGTTAACTCGTACTGTAATCGTAACATCGTGTCCTCAGGTCCTGGGCAAGGTGCCGACCATCTCCATCGACAAGACGGACGGCTGCCAGATCTACTTGTCGCAGGAGGCTCTCGACGTGGAGATAGTCAGCTCCAAGTCCTCGGAGATGAACGTGCTCGTGCCCAAGGCTAATGGCGATTACGTAAGTTTTGCTTTATAACGATAATGCCTAAAATAATACTGGTTTTAGAATATATCTACTGTATTTTGTACGTTTAAATCCCACTTCGATAAGAGAAGTGTTATATGTTTGACGTGTTTGTGGCATTTAGCTCCTAAACGAATGAACCTATTTTGATTTAGTTTTTTTTTAGATTCTACTTATCCTACAGTAATCTAATTTAAATACATTTAAAAAATATTTCAGATAGTACAACCGTAATAAAAATATATATTTTCCTGATACGCATAATAAATTCAAATGACATAACTAAACAGTAATGATTAAAAACTTTTATGCAAAGTTTTAGGGTTGAATTTATTTTTTAATGTAAAATAAAATTTATGAGTAGCACTTATAGAGATTTCAACGTTAATTACGTAGTTTAATGTACGAATACGTGGTTTTAAATTAATTAATAATTATTCCAGACGGAGCACCCAATTCCGGAGCAGTTCAAGACGCTGGTGAACAAACCGCCTACCGGCCTCACCACGTCGCCCGTAGAGAACAAGGGCTAATGACAAAGTATCATCAAACCATCGAGATACTGTATATTAAAATACTAGAGAAGCTACTTCAGACATAAATTGTGTTGCTTTTTTTGTTACTTGAAGATTAAAGCCGCGGAAGCGCTGACTTCAAACATAAGTCGTGTTCCTTTTTATTAACTTACAAGCCATTGAAGCGCTGAAACAACAATAGTACTGTCACACGTACAAAACTAAAACTGCAGCGCTTGTTTCGCTACAAAATGGTACGCATGTCATCATAGACTATGAAAAGACTTCTACGCGACTAAGTGTAGGGCGACCAACCAACGCAGTGGAACGGGACACAACAGTGGTATGCAGTGTCTTCTCTAGTACCTCAGTACAAAGTATCTCGATGCACCAAACCCGGGAACCTAGTTAATTACGACGCTAATTAGCTCAATGGAAGCGAACTTGTTCAAAATTAGTCAAATTCTTAGCACATCTAGTACCATTAGTACACTTTATCACTTGTTCGGATGTAACGAGCGAATAACATTTACAGAATTAACATAATAATGTAGGATACGTACGGAATATTCGAGCATCGGTTCCCGGAGTCGGCGTTGATCAATTCTTTCATGAGAATTCAATATTAATTTCTTGCTCATTTCGCTCGATTCTAGTGTTGTAAGACATAAATCTAATATGACGTAGATATAACTGTAATTCATGTATTTACTGGCCTTTGTGTAATCTATACATACATACATGTTCCTTACACTGTCTTTTGTATTTCTTTCTGACATTGAATGCGACGTATCGATAGCTCGATGTACCACTCGGTACTGCATGTAAACTACGTTTATTTAGAATGAACCTATTTTTAAATCAATTTTTGGTGAATAAGAAATATATTAAATTGTATTTCAAAGTGAATGTCAAATGAATCAATAATGTATGATTTCAAAGTCATATGAGACTAAGTTCACAAAAAAAGAAATTACTCAGAACACGTTCAAAAATATGTCCATTCTAAAGATGCGTATTTAGGCTTAGTTAGGCGTAAGGTGTGTGAATGTCTAAAGTTTGAGTATCAAAATGGTTTAAATTTTATCTACGGCTATCTGTAACTTAATAGTGATTCTAAAACCCCATTAAGCATGACCATGTAACAGCTTTTCTATTTACTTTTAAGTAATCGTGTTTATCATCTCATCTCATGCTACTCTCTCGACAGGTTTTAAATTAGGACATTTTAATTCCGATTTATAATTACACGTGTTATAATTATTTGTATTCAGTTGAAGTATTATGGCAGTGAATAAGATAATCGTAATAATTTGTATTTCAATGATTGTAGTAATGACATTACGAATAAGAATTGTAATTATTTATTATGCCATTCTTATTTTGAAAGTATTTTCTTTTAATTTATTTCTCAAGAGATTAAACTAATTTATAAGAAATGTGTTTTTATTTAATGACCTACAGCAAGTATTGTTTATATGTAAAATGTAAAATTCTCATATTAACATTAGTTAGTCACATTAGTTTAAAGTGAAACACCAAATTATGTTTACATTTTATTTATTCATGACTAACGTCGTCCATTTGAACAAAGTAAGTAATAATTCAAACGGAAAAGGTCATCCATGGGTTTTTCAATAAATAGTTTCGTGAAGAAGTAAACAAAAACATTCGGGTATCCTGTGATATCCTTATATAAGCTATATGTACAACCTCAATATCATTAATATATTATGTATATGTATGGCATAAGTAGCTATTAGCTGTATTGCTGAATAAGGACAGAAAAGAGTCAGAAAGGAGGTAAGTAGCTCGAGATTTTAGCATATTATTGATCAGAAAACGTACTTGTTTATCAGATTTCGGGAATAATATTGAACAGTCACTCTTAGTGGCTACTTTTTATGTCCTATTGCTGGGCATAAATCTCTCACGAATATAAGAATCTGAATCGAACTCTCATTACGCTATGCCAATGCGGATTGATGATTCATCAGGCAGCAAAAAGAATCCTTTATTTTAGTAAACAGATGCATTAAAACTCTTGGGAGTTTGTCGGGACACCTCTTTATCAGACTTCAAAACAATAAGCACTCGTAAATCAAAATAGATATGAAGGTAGGACGCCACGATCGAATCACGAAGTCTCCTTCGATTATGTAATTTATAGTTTATGTTTAATAAACTTATCTACTTATAAAATATCAGTCGAAATCGAAAAAGTACTCTATACATAAATTAATGGATTATGACGATTAATCTGGATCAAGTTTATTAGTGCTGTTTGAGGCTTGTTTGCTGCAGTTCCATTCGTCGCTGCCGTCAGAACATTCTAGGAAGCCGTTACATACACTCGAAGCTGGTAGGCACTCTCCTAGTGGACACCGGTATCCTCTACACGTGTCTTTGTAAATTGGTCGCCTATTCTCTGCAGTTTCTAAGTCCGCGTAAAAGTCTTCGCCTGAATTCTCGTTGAATCTTGTCTTATTAGTTCTTGGTGCGTACTTTTCCATCACACTGTCTATCCAGTCTATGTAATTGGATACTTTAGTGTAGACGCCGGGTCGGTTGGCCCGAGCACATCCGTAGCCATTGCTAGTAACACCGTAAATGTACCATTTGTCTGCCTCCTGGAATTAATTAGAAATTGGTTAGTGTCATTAGGTTTTTGCGAATATCAACCAAAATAAAAATCAAGTTGAAGTAAAATTATAAATGGAGCTCAAAATGTTAGGTAGATAGAAAGCCAACCGATATATCGAAATTCTACAAAAACTCCGTTCTTTATTTCAGTATCTCATGTTGGAAGTGTATCTACAATCTCAAGCAATCCTCATCTCATGCGCCTTTTCACAATATTTTCAAGGAAGAAATTAGGTTTCTCCTAATCCGCAAAGTTCCTAAGCGAATCGACTATGGCACGAAGCTCACAATGACCAATTCTATACATAGTGAGTGGTCAGTTACAAATCTATTATGAATAAAATATGCTGATTTAGATATATTTTTAAGAGCTACCTGGCAGAGTAGCGGGCCGCCGGAGTCCCCGAGACAAGCGTCGCGGCCGCCTCGCTCGTAGCCCG
>DWNY01000846.1:0-14359 GCA_018250635.1 Telegonus apastus | reverse complement strand
AATTGAATATTAATACTTTCAGTAATAATATTAAACTCAACTAGACGACTGAAAACAAAAATGTTAATATTACTCATACCTACAAAGCTACCTACTTATGTAAACACAGTATACTTATGTATGTGAATAAAAATTAAATTCCGACTTTTACTACATAAAAAAATACAAAAAATGTAGTAGGTATGTAAATAACTATTCTCATTTAAAGAATCGAACTTCAAAACTAACCATACTGTTCCCAGCTTAAAACCCACCTTTCTATAAAAAGTAAAAAGACAGGATTAGGGAAGGCAATTTCATTCACAATCACGAAAAGAATTCCGAAAAAATGCCTAAAAAGATTCGAAAAATCCAATCACAATTTTCTACTGTAAAGTATTATAAGAACTCTGTACTTTCACTACACAATTTCACGACCCGTGTGGAGCTGTTATACAAATACTGGCTTTTTATAGTTTGGAAGTAGCGAGCATGCAGTCCAATTGATGGTAAGTGACCACTGCCGCCAATGGAAATCTGTAATCAACCCCAGATAACATCAAAATCCAAAGGTTTATCACAGATGCCTAAGATGCCCTTGAGGACTAAGTTGGAACGCCTCAAATAAGCATGTCTCAGTTACCACACCCTTCAGGCCAGAATACAATAACAGTGAACCCTGCATGGCTGCAGGGCTGCATGATCGTTTGCTACTTTCATAACATAAAAAACTTCTTTCATGCTAGCTTACACTTTAAGAAATCTATACATATTGGGTGTTGCCAATTTATTGCTACCAACCTAAAACCATTCATCTTTCCAGGTCGTACTGCGAACGAGTGTTCCGAGATTGTCGTCTTCAGACTTGCTACGTCCAGTCTGCTGCGTACCCTGGCGTGTACCCCAGGAATCTTCACTGCAGGTATGTAAGCTAGATACCATCCACCAGTCTTTTGAAACTCAAACAAACGCTCGTGCACGTTCAACAAACGCGCGCGTGTACGCTTCCACACATATAGATTCATACACGAGTGCACACATATCCACATGAATTTATATCGTTTCGTTTATCAAGATAATTCATTATTTTATTCTCAACCCTAACATTTACCAAACACAATTGGTAGAAGCCCGAAAACGTATTTTTTTTTATAAAATTGGTAAATCTTAGGATCTACCGGCAAATCTTAAAATTAACCGTACTTCGGGCTCTTACAGTGACATATCCATTTCTTTGGCTCGCCCACGAGGTCCACTGCACGGCATAGGCCTAGTCGAATGGATTCTACTTATAGTCACCGAGTCTGGCATGCAAAAAACTCAAAATCAGAAATCTTTTATTCGAAATAGATCCTTTACTGAATTCTTTTTGAACGTCAATTTAAATTAAATTACCACCATTTAATCCATAATTACAACCTGTCAGTATATTTTTCATTGTAGCATTGAAATGGTAGTCACTATTTTATCGAACATATCACTATTGATATATATTCGATATTCATATATTGATTCTGCTATCGAATATATCGAGATATTAGTTGATGACCGCAGTAGGTTGGTATTGTACAAAAAGACGCTGCTGCTCATCTCCTAAATGTTATCCCTTAGCCCCCTCCTACGACATCCACGGGAAGACAGAATGATGCTATTCAATACACACATCGTACTAGATACAAGCAATCTTGGTTCCACCGATGAAGAAAATAATAGAATCGATTGGAAGACGACTTTGGTAGGTTATATTTGGTAGACACCCATACATTATTTGGTAGTACCTGTACATTAAAAAAAAAACAAATAATGTAAAATGTAATGTAAAGAAATGTAATGAAATATAATCAAAATGTAATGAAAGACTGGCATTTTTGGAAAGAAATGACTCTAAATTAACATAATTAAACATCAGAACACCTGGCTATTGAAAATAAATAATAGAACAAATAAATAAATAAACATATGAGTCTAAAAGTCGGCAAAATAGGCAGTTTAGGCATAAGAAGAAAGACTATTGACATAATCCTTCCCCGTGCTCAAAAACTTATACCCAACAGTGGGATGGACGTCCATATTTGGAATAACAATAATAATATTTCTAAACATAGACCTATCCTAGAACACTCACTTCATTATTTTAGAAATTGTCCTATTATAATTGAACTGCCAATATTATTGTACGACATTTCAAAATTTAGCATAACACTATAAGCGTTTGGGAATTAAAAAATAAAAGAGAACGATAACGCATCCGGGGGCTAAAGTGCACATAAACTGCACGCCTGTCACTTCAGTGCCATAAAAAGCACTTTGTCCTACCTCCAGGGGCCTACGTAACATAGAGGTCGCTACTGCCAATACTTTTTTATCCTCCTGCATACTTTTTATTCTATCTTTGCCTGGCACCAAGCCAAATGTGAGCGGACGATTGTGAGAGTAGGAAGGAGTAAACTGGTTAGTTGCGCAACTAAGCGCGTTTTAAGCGTATTTTGACGTGTGAAAAAATTCTTAGCGTTTCTTTTAAGTGAGCGTCAAACTTTTTATTTTTGAGGATTTTATTTTCTAAGGATCCTAGAAGCAAGTTCGAATATAATGAGCTTAAAATTTTATGAGCTTCAAATATTTTCGTTTTTCGTTTTGATATGTCAAGTAACACGTTATTGTAGTCCACGTTATCATATTATCACTATATGTTAATCTTATATGTCTTCAATATATTATATTTTATAGTTTGTATATTAAACCGATTTTTTGTTGACAATAATTGTAATTAAAAAATAATAATACGCAAAAATGTAAAAAATTCAATAATTTATTTTAATTTAGGTACCAAATGCATGTATTTATTTACGAATGAAAAGCAAGAAATAAAAGGTTTTTTTTTTTATTTTTAATTTTTATTATTGAACCGACTGACATGAGCCATTTAGCATTGAATTATCTGTGTGTCAATAAATACAAAAATGTTGAAACACGAGTATCTTTGCAAACTTTTCATATAAATTAATCATGTGTATTTTTGTGCAGGTATCATCTAAACACTCGGCTTCCATACATCAAGCTGTACATAGAAAATGAAGAGTTCAATATAGACGGCCAGCGATGCGAAAATATCATGACTTGCCCTATGAGGCCTATAACATCGGGTAAGCTCCTTAATTTATTGATTAAACGTTTCAGATGCGACCCTCGTTCAAACATATTTCTATTACTAAAGATTCATTCCATTTCTCAGCTTTTTTGTATTTTGTTGATATGTATGGAGCAAATGAGCAAGCAGTTCACCTAGTGGTTCACCAATGCTTCCAACAAACATACTTTGTATATCAAAGACAATGAAATCCCAGTATTGATGTGTAGTTATGTACTTATCAAAACCCATAGTTAAGAGTACAATTTTCTCTAGATATTTTCATTTTTTTTCAATCACGTAAATGAGCAAAATCATTAAATCCTATTATACCACAAACTCCAGTACAAAAATTATTGCTATAGACGTACCAAAATCCCTCGCATAAAATTTCACCCTAAATATTTCCCCAAGATATTCGTATGACTTCAAAAACATCGCGCGGCTTTAGCAAGGTTTCCCCTCGAAATAAAACATATGTTCCGTAAATAAAATGCGAACTTCGTAGGTAGCTGGCCTCGACAGCCACGTGATTCATTTTACCCCAAACCACCCTAAATGCTAAATATATCTCTGTTTATCCCTGTTTACATCTTTGTGATGCTAAAATGCCGTAACGCACACTTTGCTAATATAACAAAATAATATTAGTCTTTAGGTAACTCTAATATAATAACTTAACTAAGATATTAATAACTCACTACGTACTAAAACATTGAGGAAACAATGTTACCCGCTTGGCGGAGCGGCCATCATACCGGTCTGACACGCACATTGTTGCGGGATTGATTCCCGGTCCGACCAAAATCTGAGTGATAAATTTAGATTTCTGTTCTGGGTTTGGGTATTCATCTTCATGCGTTTCCATGGCACCCATGTCACAGGAGGAATTCCTAGTGTGGGGCTATGAGTGTAGATAGGACTATTTTATGTTAATAGTTAAATTATAAGTAGAAGAACGGTCTTCTGCTGGTCTCTCAGGTCTGCTGGAAGAAATTTCTCTAGAAATAAGCGGCACTAAGTTTATTTTATAACTTGTCTCATGTTCTAATTTTATTTTTTGTGCATAAATAAATAAACATTACGTATCGACAATATTACGATTATGACGGCACAATCCTTATATCTGCCTTAAAACAGTATTGTAACCTTGTTGTATATTAGCCTGAAGATAGTAGATGACTGATAAGAAACACTTGAGTTTATTCTCAAAAGCAAGGACTTCATTACGACATATTAGTTAAATATCCATAAGCGACATAACATTAAAAAAATATATATATTTTTCCAAGCTTGACAACTGAACTGAAAAACATTAAATTATGACGTTTCATTCAGACATTTACATTCTACGTCACATCAGTAGGAAGCAAGCTAATTTTGTGCACAGTAACGAGGGTAAGCAAACTTTTGACAGCTCCTAAGAACGTAATATCGGATCGAAGTTTCTGGAAGCGTTCAGATTTAATGTCCATTATTGGACGTTCGTTATTTACGATCGCAATAAATTACGCTTACCTCACCCCGGAATAACGTTGGGAAATTATTGGATTCTTCATAAAAAGCCTAACGGGAATATAAGCGCTGTCTCGTATATTACATAGAGTTTATGTGAACATCTTCACCTGATCAACCTTTGTGTTTGGTATAACGGTGAATTAATCGCATTAACCTGAACAAATACCTATTGTATTCAGATCGAAACTTATAATTAGTCGGTATTCGTAAATCTGTTGTGGAACTACATACATTAATTTATTTTAGTATGTTACAAATCATACATATTATAAAAGACATAGACGTGGTCAAAGGAGAAGGCTTCCCTCCCCAGACATGTATAAACCAATACATCATATCAACTGCCCTGTCTCAACGACCCCTCGGTCGAGCTTTAGCTCGCCACCAAAAACCGTTGTAGCTGGAAAGGTGCCTTACCTTTACCAAGAGCAAATATACATTAATAATAATAATAACGCATTCTACTCTCATAGCCCTACACTAGCACTAGCATTTTTCCTTAGTCGTGGGTATCATGGATATACATTATTTTTTATTCGCATTTATAACATACAAGTAATATAAATTAAGTAACTAATTTTCTATTAAAAACTGTTTCCGTTATTTTTTTACATAGAAAGTCTTGTATTGATTTTTGAAAAGTCTTTAGATTCTTGCAATATCTTTAAGACTGGAAGGTATAGGTAATAAACAATCCGATGGATAAAGACGTATTTTATTGTATAATTGATTAATAGTGAAGAATATACTGTAACATTTGGAATCCTTCGTAAACATTTCAATCCATTATATTAACAAATGTATTACATTAATCGTGAATTTTATCTAGAACAGACATCGAAAACTTCGGAGAATAATAAGAATTATGTACATCCATTACATTACGTTCCTGAAATTACTTAAATATAGTCTATGTCAGTTTTCACACGCATGTTTCAAAACAAATATGACGTACATGAGAAAAATCATAAATACAACAATGATACTGAATCGTAATCACACAAACTAACCCGTGTTATACTGTCTTCGTATTTAAAATAGAAAGAACTGGCTAACGGCTTCCACTTATAATAACTTACTTAGTCGAGTTAAACTTTGTAATGAACTCAACAGAAATCGTCAAAATTGTAACTATTAAAATCCCTGAATAGATAAAAATGTTAATTCAGGTAATACCTTTATCCTTTGATAAAAGTTTAGTAAAATTGTATTAAGTTTTATAGAAGCCTTTAACTTTTCATGCTAACTTTTCTAATTGACTCAAGTAAAATATGAGGGAAATATTGTAACTAAAAACATATGTGCTTTTAGCAGTCTTAGTATATGAACGTCTTAAAAATCACGTGAACGTCTACTTCTACCGTTACCTACAGGTACAAAAATGACGTAATAGATTTATTTAATCATGACGACCCGCGTGACGGAGCAGTCACCGCACCGTTCTGACTCGCAATGGGTTTCGGGTTCGATCTCCGGCCAGACAGATATCGGAATGATGAATTTATAATTTCGTTTCTGGGTCTGGGTGTTTGTGTATTTGTCTTTGTGTGTTTTCATTGCACCCACAACACGGAGAAAATCCCAGTGTGGGGTTTTTATTGTAGAGAGAGTTAAATGTTATTTTTATTATATGCATACTTAAACTCAGCGATAACTACAGTTTGCTGCAAATGATGAGTTAATCCGCTGCTACCCATAAATATCTGTAATGCTAATATTGAATAGCATTAGAATTTTACATGAAATCGGTCATAGATGTATTGATACTACTTATTGGAATTACCTCTGGAATACCTTATAATATTTTTTCCTTTCTTTATCCTTTAAACCAGATATTCGAGTCATATCTATAGATTTACTTGAATCTGTATAAATAACAAGAATGGAATTCGCGGTCGCTGTGTGTTTAAATTAGTTAGCACCAAACTACTGAATCGAATAACTCTACCGTAGCGGACTAGATCGCGTTATTGTATAAACACTTAGCGACTCACGGGCAAACTTCTAGATACAAATGGGAGAACAAAGTTCGCCTGGTCATCTAGTAGTAACATAATTTATGTAAAACTTCTCTCAACAGGTTCAGAAAACTGTCCATACGACTACATAAGGATATACGACGGCAAGGACGAGTCCGCGTCCGTGATCGGAACGTTTTGTGGCATGGGCAAGTTCCCGTACTCCATCATCGGGACTTCCCAGGACTTGTTCGTGGAGTTCGTGAGCTCACCTGCTGGTAAGATTGTAATCGTTTAACCCATCTTTTTGGTTTATGGAAGTAGCAATGGAGCATGCAGCCCACGTGATGGTAAGTGGCCACTGCCGTATGGACATCGGTAATCAACCTCAGATAAGATCACAGTCCTACCTAAGGTCGGCCACAGATGCGTTACTACCCCTGAGAACTAAATTGGAACGGCTCGAATAATTATGTCTCCCTCGCCTTCAAAACAAAACACAGCAGGGCTTAACACTGCTGTTATAAGGCAGACATAGGTGTGGCGATGGTGCCGCCGGTGTCGAACCACAACGGGATGGTACCACCTTTAAAATCAGTAATTAGGGTATGTATCTATTCCTCGATGATCCGCTAATGGACTATCAAAAACTAGATCTATCTAGATCGCCTGTCTACATAGACGTTCTAACCTCCGAACTCCAACCGGTTCTGAACCATCTAAAACTAACCAGGTAACCGTGACCAAGTGGATAAGTCAACAAAATAAGATAAAATTGTCACTTTAGGAAAATTTAAAAGTATATAACATATAAGATTAAAACTACGATGATGTGGACAGGTTCTAAGTTCGATCCCCGCTCAGGCACACTTCGAATTCAGTAATATTTCTGTTAAGTCTATTTATGTAGTTATCTGCGTCCGTCCATGACATAAATTGTACTCAGTATTGTAGTCTTATTATAATGAGGGGAAGATTGTAGCCATAAGTTTTACACAGAAGCATTGCTATGCCAGCACTACGCTAGTGCTACGACTGGCTACGCGTCGCTACGCAAGTTCCTACGCAGGTTCCAATGAGAACACAATACCTTACTTGACCTGTTATAGAGTTCTCTTCACCGCTTCTTGTCCATAACGAAATGTCCATATATTATCTCACAACTTCAAAATTTTATCATCATTCTTATTATTCAGGTCCACTGCTGAATACGGGCTTTCACTTCAACGTGGGTAACTGGCCAGGCCACGTGGAAGCTCCAGGGTCGAAGATTGGCAACTGTGACTGGCTCCTCACAGCTGAATCCTTGAAGAAATCTGGTGACACTGAGGGGATATTCTTATCAGTGGCGCACTGGTATCCACCTCATACATCGTGTACTTATCTGATGCAAGGATTCCCCGGTCAAGTTGTGAGGCTGTATTTTCCAAGGTAAGTAAACACTGTCCGTAAGAAATGTAGCAAAGTTCCAGTATTTCTTATACGTGCGGTAATGTTACATAGGTTTCTCTCAACCACGGGAAAAAAGAGAGCATATAAACAAATCCCACGGTATTCCTCTCTATGATCTTTTATTTTGGGACTGTGACCACGCTAGTAGCATTCGTTCGTGATACCAACGGCAAAATTTCATCCCTGTCTAGCTCGTACGCTATCTTAAAAGATAAAGAAAAATGTTGACCTACAATAAATCAAAAGTATTCCAATTTTAATGAAAGAATACTGCGAGGCACAACATAATAATATTTATTTATTGATATAAACAACATTGAAGTATCTGTTTGTAATGCTTATGAAAGTATACACTGTACCATCTATAACAACAAAAACAATTAATAATATTTTTGCCCGTCTGCATGTGTGTTTGTTCCGGATAACCATCGACACGTTTGGACCAATTTTGATGGCCCTTTCACTAACAGATAGCTGATAAGTATAAGACGTAATTTAGGCTACTTTAAACGTAAAATAATAATAGGGGTTCAGCGGAACGATTAAAACCCATAAAACGTGGCTCCGTCGGCAGTTGTCAGTTGCTCTCGGATACATTATGGTCAGCATTCCCTCATGTTTATGTGATGCACTAGGTGATCCCCGCGGTTTCACCCGCGTTAAAGAAGTTAAAAAGATTACATAAGAACTTTGTACCTATATTATTGCAAATAAATGTTTTGATTGATTAATTGATACATTAATATGTGCCTAATAGCAACTGACACTAGCACCCGCGATAGCGGCCGAATGCGCGTGGAGCGCGCGCTAATGTTTTTTTTAAATTAAAGTCGCCTAAGTTAATCCTTAGAGCTTCAAGTATCTTCCATTGAAAGTCCCGTCATAATCGGTCCAGCCGTTTAAAAGATTACTTAAGCCAAACAGACAGACAGACAAAAAAAATCGTATTTTTGTTAAAGGTACCGTGTATAATTTCGTATGCACTTAGAAAAACGTTATTATGTTGATATAACAAACAGACACTTCAGTGTTATATATTTATACAGATGTCATGTTACACGTAAAAATTCCCACAACATTCAATTAAAACATTATTTAAAAAATGGTTTGTATTTCGTCGCATTTTCAAATAAAAAATAAAAGTTAAAGATTTTTTTTGTTTGTTGTAATTTTACTTCACAAATATCATTTTCACTTACTATAACTACTATTATATTGGTATATACTTCTATTTTTTCACATAAATCTTCGCAAAGGGTTAACATATTACATTTTTCTAATAACTAGCAACATTTTTTGCTCTAACTCTCTAAGTAATTACATTCCAAGAAAGTTTAATAAGAAGCAAACAATAACAATAAATAATGTAAGAATGAGGTTTTTAATATCGTAGATGAACAATAATGAAAATGCTTTACAAATATGCTTTGAATGCATATTATTTTAACCTAGTCTCTGTTCTTATTACTGAATATAAATAGCTCAAAGGTACATTGGAGGTACTCTCTGTGGTTTATCTTTGCCTAATAATAACGCTGTCTTATTCTGGTGTGAAGCTAAGACTAATTTGGGGGTGATTGACTTCAGGGTGGCAAGTGCCATTCATCATCATGTGCATCACACGACCGTTTGTAATTTATACAGGTCGTTCTATGTTATACAGCGTATATCATAAGTACCACGACAAATTCGATGAGAACAAAGGTTAGCTGACATCTCAGATAATAAAATGCCTTACTGAAAGTGTCCGTGTTTGAAATAATAAGTTTTTCTTCAATTGTATACAATAAAACGTATTTTTATGTCTCAATGGAAACAATCCTTAATATATACACATTCTTCATTTGAATCTACTTCTAAAACTTTATTTTAATTCAAATACAATTTATATTAATTCCAAACTACGCATTTTTTTCATTGCCCTCGAAATAAAATAAATTGTGCAATAAAAAAATCAATATTTCCGTCAGCTTCCGGATCAACCGTATAGAATCCCCCATTGTACCCTGGACGGGCGATTGTGGAGAGTCCCTCACTCTCTACGACGCGCCCCGGCCTGATGACGCGAAGATCATCAAGACCTTCTGCGACACCTTCAGCAGACCCATGGAGAAGCACGACTTCGTATCCACGGGCAACGCCATGTTTGTGCGCTTCGAAAGCAAGACCGGCAGCTATAGTGGGTAAGATAAATATTGCCTTACCCTACTTCACTTCATTTCATTACTGGACTTTCTTCATTTACTTCTATTAATTTACTTTCTATATTTTTGACAAGCTGACCAGGCAAAGGTTTTTCTACCATTTGTATAGAGAATTCGACGTAAAAAAAGTTACCTCTGATTTAAAATTGTAATAACTTTGGATAGAGTGAATAGATTTCGATTAAATATACCCTAAATTTTAGGTTAAGATTCGTACTATGAATATATCAGCATTTCCATGAATTCAATCTCGTTGTATTGGTGGTAAGTAATTTTAAACAAACAGATAGCGAGCGCGAGTTACATTCTTATTATATATACAGATAAAGAAAGTTATTTCATTTACCGTCATCATAAAAATATTTATGCTGTATGTCAGCATAAATATTTTTAATGCTATTTACTTTAAGAGATGATTTTTCAAAATTATTTTCCTCGTGCTCATCTGTGTTAAATAAGAAATTATTTTATAAGTTTCATGTATCTACAGGTTTATTTTGTATTTGTCTGATACAAGTCAGTGTTAGGATTTTAATAATTTACGAACTGTTTTAACATTCCCTTTATTCATAATTAAATTATATTTCTTCATTCATTTATTGTTTCTGTCTAGAACCGCAATGTAGCTCCCAAATTGTTTTCAAGCCAAGACCAAAGATAATATAAGAAATATAAGCACATTACTACATAATGCCTAGTTCCTTCGACTACCTAATAATATTAGAGCCACTACAGTGTAATTGAATTCCATTATGACATTAGCTTTGTGACGTCATTGTTTGGTTTTCCTCGTAATATTCCTTTATTATGTATTCTATTGCAATAATTTGATACCCACGTAATGATATAAGGTTAAAAGATATACAATTTATTTCATTTTTGCCACTAGTATATTATGTACAATTAATGGGCACGAAAATTTTGAAGTTTGTAGAACCCTTGGTGGTTCGATTCCGGCGACACCATCGCCGTACCCATTTCTGCCTAATAACAGCAGTGTTATGCGCTGTGTTGTGCTGTGAAGAATGAGGTACCCTCAGGACTCTAATCTTATCTGATGTTAAAAGAAAGGGACGTATAAAAGTCATGGACTCCAGTTATCACTTGCCACCAGGTAAACTGTATGTTCATTTGCTACTTCCAAATTATAAAAAAAAAACTTACAATGAGTAGGATTTATGTCACAGTCGACCATAATGAACCAGTGGGGATTTAATATAAATACAATTATAAATTCCAAAAAGTTCTTGAAGATCTTGCGCGGTGGACTATAGCCTACACCCCTCTCACTCTGAGAGGAGAACCGTGCCCAGCAGTGGGACAATAATGGGTTGAAGACAAGACGACAAATATAAAATAACACTATATTTATTGGTTGACGGATAGCAGTATTTGTATATTTTATTTATATGGTTATAAGTTATAACTGTTTTCTAAAAATAACGGTTTGTAATGATAGGTTGCATGTTAGCAATATTATGTCGGACTGTACGGAAAATAGGATATTTCAAGGAAAATCTGCCGAATCTATTAATGGTGTACGCAAAGCTAATGTCATAATGGAACTCAATTACACTGTTATGGCTATCGTTATTAGCTAATATCCGACCAACTATTATGTAATAACGTTATTATGGGTCAGTATTTTATATACCATAACAGCTATTTACTTGCGGTAACGGTTTTATTTTATTATCTCTCCCTAAAAATGTTGCTAAAGTCGCTGAAAGTTGTATTAGAGAGAAAATCTCTTACATGAAATTTTAGTAACAGTAACAGATATTATTACAAATTATATTACGAGTGCGTTAGTAGTATAACATAATGATACACATTTATGTTTTTAGTTTAAATGGTAAGAGCTGTAAAAAATGGCCGCAACTATGTATTAGAACATACTTATACAAAGTACATTTTTATAATACGAGTATAAAGCTCGTATTCCAATTTGGTAGTAAATTATCTTAAGTCTTATTTTAAACATCATATCTATGCATACAAATGCATTTTTTTATGCTATGGAAGTGGCAAACGAGCATTCAGCCCATCTGATGCTAAGTGGCCATTGACGCCCATGCATATCTGTAATCAACCCCAGATTAAAACACAGTCCTACCTGAGGTCGGCCACAGATGCGTTGCTACCCCTGAAGACTAAGTTGGAACGCCTCGAATAAGTATCCTTTTCCAAATCCTTCAAACGAACACAGTAGCGTTATAAGGCACACTGCCGTTATAAGCCAAAAATAGGTGTGGCGGTGATGCCGCTGAAGTCAAACCATAAAGGTTCTACCACCTTTAAAAATGTTCGAGTACCTACAAGGTTTTGGTTTTTGTGGATTAAAAGTACGACCTTATACAATACAAAAATGAAACCTACAATATACCAAAAAAACATTAGACTTAAAACGTAAATTGTAACATCATAATACTTACAAATGTTTAATCTAAATCAATAACGGAAATGATGAATTAAACAATCGCTGTGAAAGTATTTTACTTCTACAGCGGCCTAACATTATATTGATTAAATCATACAAAAAAATGGATAGTACGAATTAATTTGGCAAAGATGTAGGTGAACGTAAAGCCTTCGCAAAACGAGACCAGACGTTATGAAGCTCATAAATAATTTCTCGCTATAAATATTCAGAGGGCTTACTGTAAGTCGAAATTCGTATTTTTCCTGTCATTAGCCGACTTTATTATTTAGAGCCGGAAGTTTCAGAGCTCAAGCGGACTTGGGCGGGCGGCGGATAAATTATCTTTTAAAATTCAAATTTTACGCTAATTTCTTATTTAATTTCGCTACGTTTTCAATATTCCGTAAATTTACCTTTTGGTAGATAACTGATAAGGAGAGAAATGATAAAAGATGATATATATTAATATAATATTACGCATATTCAAAAGCTTTTCACGGTGATAAAGTGTTCCAACTTAGTCCTCATTTATTGCAATGCATTTTGTGTCCGATCTGAGATAATCTCTCATCCTTTTTTGGTCTGATTACAGATTGTCTTGTTCGATAGTGACTACATACCATCAAGTGTACCTATTAAATCCACCTTTGACAATTAAGTAACATTTAAAAGGGCACTTTAAAGGAACCTATCGTAAAATACCCGATTAAAAACAAAAAACTCGAATTCAATCAGAACACTGTAATGGCGGAGTAACAAATACCTAGGAGCAGAGCTCAGCCGGGTAATCCGGTAAAAAAACGAGCATCCGGCTTAATCGGCATTACCCGGTCTGGTGGGCCCGTCGTGTCGCGTCTGCGTTTGTTGCGCGATTTTGCGTTTACTACGGAATTTTCACTGTACCAAACGTCAAGTGGGTGTGCAATAAAGATTGTTTTTTTGTGATGGACGTAGCGTACGTGATGTCCTGTTTATGTGATGATAAATGGCTAGTAAAGCCCGTCCATTTATGTATTTGTAAGTGATAGTTTGTTTAAGTAATTCGATAAGGATTTGATGCTCTTTGGTAATCAATGCGATTGGCTTTTCTCTTCTTCTTATTTATAAACATTATATAGCTAATGATTCTAAAGTAAACCAGAACCCAGCAAAACAGATTCTACCACGTTAAAAGGTGAAGGAGAAAAAGAAATGATGTGCATCTCCTAAACTTCAATACCTACGCGTAATTGATTCATTCATTGTAGTGTACCTCTGAAAGGTCATTTAGTGATTCAAAAATCGTTCATTACCCGCAATCACCGACCACAAACACCAGCAAATCAGTGTTTCGCGAATGAAATAACATTTAATATCAATTCACCGCTAATGGAGCGTGAAATCCGACGCCTATTGTTAATCTAGTGCAATTGTGATTAATTGCCATATTATATTGTAGTGTTTCTAGGAGCTACTATCAGACAGTTTCATAGCGTAATGTGCTCGGATAAATATTTATTGGTACTAATTTCTAGATCTATTATGTTCTTCTCATATAAAAAAAAATATATCTTAAATGGAAATATTATCTTCAATGTTATATTGTAGTGTTTCTAAGAAATACTCTCACACTGTTTCATAACGTAATGTGCTCGTATAAATATTTATTGGTACTAATTTCTAGATTATATCTATTATATTCTTTTCATACAGAAAAACT
>DWNY01000845.1:0-14359 GCA_018250635.1 Telegonus apastus | reverse complement strand
TAATTAAATTAAAATTAATTTACAAACTTATTTAATATAAAAATTGATTAAATGCAAAATTAAATAGTCGTTATTACTTATTTATAAATGTACTGTTGGTACATGTTTTGGTTGACAATATTTTGCACGATTTTTCTTTGTGCAGTGTTAAAATAACCACTGATATTACTATCAACAGAGCTCTAGCATTGTCTCAGTTATCGGTTAACTACCTTATTTCGTCTGAATAATGACACCACACATCTGTCCACAAGGTGTGATGTACTTGCGTTTTTCTTCAATAAATAATTAGGATATCTGCCTTAGAACTGTTTTCAATACTACAGGATTAAAGAGTTGCTGTTTGTTTAAGGCGCATAGCCTCGCGGCTTATATATATCCCAACCAATCTACAAAGTGAAACAACGTCTGGCGCGGTCGATAAATGGATGGGTTACCGCTAGTGGCAAAATCTCATGCGTTTCCTGCGCTTCGGAGGCCACGTTAAGCCATCGATAGCGATTGTTATTATTTGATAGTAGCTGTAACCGTGAAATGTCGGGTATATCAATATAGGTACGTTCCGAAAAATACATACATAGTATCCACAAGATGTCAGACCTTGAAGTTATAACATAGTATCATAACCCGTTTACTTGACCCAGTGTTTCCCAATCTTATTAAGTACTGGGACTCCCTTGGTTATATTTTTTTCGGGACGTCCTCCCTCACCGCCTATAACCTCACATGTTTATTTTAAGCCATGAGTTTTTTTTTTTTAATTTTTATGTTATGAAAGTAGCAAACTAGCATGCAGCCCATCTGGTGGTAAGTGGCCGCTGCCGCCCATGGACATCCGTAATCAACACCAGATAAGATGACAGTCATACCTGAGGTCGGCCACAGATGCATTACTACCCCTGAGGACTATGTTGGAACGCCTCGGCTAAGTATGTCTCACTTACCACACCCTTCAGACCAGAACGCAACAGCGCTTAACACTGCTGTTATAAGGCTCTATGTGGCGGTGGTGCCGCCGGAGTCGAACCACAAACGGTTCTACCACCTTTAATAAGGCATAAAGTTGGAGTTTGAGTGGTGTTCGGAAACACCCCGCGTGCCTCCTGGAGGCCTCTAAAAATGCAGCAGTTTGAGAAATACTTCTTCGGCTAAAACTACCGGTGTATGTCTGCGCACCTTTTTGTCCCTCCCGTCTCGTCTCTGGAGCTGGTGTTGCCTCCATAGTTTGGGAAGCCCTGACGTAACCTGTTCCATTTATTTTTAACTCCCCAATGACCGCGTATTATCTTCCCCCGAACTCCCCTTCGTTATTGCATAGCCATTTGTTGAATGAGACCTAATTAGGGATGGCGATGCCGGTGAAAATTGACTTTTAACTGAACTCGCAATATTTACTTTGGATTTTTACTTTGCAACAGCAAATTATGGCGTTTCTCATACCGCCCAAATATTTTTAAATGATTTTTTCGTGGTAGCGATTTGTAATTTTTCTTAAACGTTGCGAATTCGGGGTTCCAATAATTTTTCGAAGATATGAGCGTATTAGAAAAAATAACACACCTACATCAACGTTCATGTAAAACACTGTAAGTCTGCATTATTTTATGTTATGGAAGTAGCAAACCAGCCCACCTGTTGGTAAGTGGTCACCCATGTACTAAGTACTAGAAGAACGCACTGCACTCAGTCGCGTGGTGCTCTTTTACTATCCTACGGGGATGACATGCATACCCCTTTGTAGCAAATCTAGCGCTGCAGTTTTGAAGGATACGTTACGACAGTATTATTATTGTTTTAGCTCTTTAGCAGCTTTAAGTTTTAAGTTAGCAAAAAGGAACACGATATATGTTTGAAGTAGCTTGTCTAGTTCTTTAGTATAAAGTATCTCAATGATGAAAATATAATAAAATGGTATGTTGGAGCTAATCCAATTATTAAAACAGATGATATAATCAAATTAACCAATTAATATATCGATCCTTACAATATAACGAATGTAACTTAATTCAAACATTATATAATTTAAGTGCGATTTCTGATTTTAGATTTAGATTCATTCAGTGCTTAACAACCCTGAGTCCTAAGCGAAGGTACCTGTAATTTTTGTAAAAAATGAGCGATACATTTTCTCATAAACTGGATACACGTTTTGAAAATTGCCGGCTTCCTCTCAGTACTCGGTAACCAAGATGCGTTTAATTAAATAGAGCTAATGAGATCAAGTTTAGTTCCATTGCGACTAAGTTATCCGTTATCAACTTCGTCGCCAACCGCTGTTTTTTTTCATGTGCATGCATTTCATTAGATGGTAAGTGGGCACTGCCGCCCAGGGACTCTGTAATAGATCCTAGATAAGGTCCTTCCTTAGTTTGACTACAGATATGTTACTATCCCTGAGGTCTAAGTTGGCATAGACATCTTTTATTCACTATCCGCGTGGCGATGCGGTTAGGGGTAGTGTCCCAAATTCGATTCCCCGCCATGCGGACATCTCTTTCGTTTAAAATGGTTATCATTTTAAAGATATCGTGAGGAATTAAAATTCAAACTAGATTCTCACAATTTATCATCATTATCGTCTTTATCATCTGCCATTATCATCAATTATCATCTAACAATTATGTAAATTACCTACCAGGCTCTCATACGATTAAAGCGGTGTTCAGTTTTATCCGAGTAAACAAAAACAAACAATAACTTTACACCTGCTGTAGAAATAGCCCGTTCTCCCCAAGATGGTATGCTCGGTGTAATATCAGGATCGGACATAAAAAGTGGTTACTTGAAGCACCGGGCAGGTGTGGCTGGAACCTTTAGATTATTATTTAGTGATGGTATAAGATATAACAGCCTTGTATTATCATAAAATAAATATAGACATAAGCAGTGATAGCCTATTGGTTGAAGATCGACCTCTCAATCGTGGGGGTCCGAGGTTCAAATCGCAGGCACGCACTACTGACTTTTCGAATTTATGTGTATGTATTAGAATTTAATTATTTAGAGTGTGTGCTTACCTTCCAGAGAAGGTCCCTTTAAATTCGGTCCAGCTGTTTAGAAGATTACCACAGATAGACGGACAGACAAAAAAAAATCGTAATTTTGTTATAGGTACCGTGTGTACTTTCATATGCATTTAGTAAACAGCTTCCATTTTATTTAGTTGTGTAGATATACGCAAATATTCCTTAATATTAATACTTGATAATCATTTCACACGTAAAGCATTGTGAAGACAATGACTCCAGTTAGCGAGTATCAAATTGCTGACTGTTCGTTCCACTGACATACTTAGTACTGTGTACCATAGAACAGATGATACAGTAAGTTAATTTGAAACTATTTGTATTATGAACAGGTTTGGTTAGGACCTCACATTTTCCTTCTGTGATTATTTGACTTATGCCTATTAAGATTATCATCTCTTGCTTAAATGGTGAAGGTAAAATTCGTGACGATAACTGAGAGTTCGTAAAATAATCTCAAGTTTGTGTGTGCATGTGTACATAAGCGCATGCGTGCGTCTGCAAGTGTGCGCGCGTGTTTGTGTGTGTGTGTGCGTTGGCGTGTGTACGTAAGCGCATGCGCGCGTCTTCATGTGCGAACGCGTGTTTGTGTGTGTGTGTGTGTGTGTGTGTGTGAGTGACTAAAGCCTGAGATCCAGTCAGACACACTTTGCCAATTGGGAGGGTCGAGTAATTAATTGTAAGTTGTTATTATGCAAATACTGCATAGTTCCGATATTTTATTGGAGGTTAGTTAGTTTGCTTACTCCGGATTTCGCTAGTTAGGTAAAGGGGTTTTAGGTTTTTGTGAAATTAAATATAACCTTAGCTAGAAAAATCTAGAATTTGGAATTACATACTGGTTAAAATATTATGTTTTAATTAATTACTGATAAACCAGTCACAATGGTCGAAATTCGACCACAAATAAA
This sequence comes from Telegonus apastus, assembly GCA_018250635.1. Lineage (NCBI taxonomy): Eukaryota > Metazoa > Arthropoda > Insecta > Lepidoptera > Hesperiidae > Telegonus > Telegonus apastus. Next base: position 10,422 of record DWNY01000845.1, on the reverse strand, counting down.
CCATATAAAACTAAACATATACATCCAAATAAAAAATAAATTCGTATATGTTTTTAATCTGTGCCTAAGAAAAACATTTATTATAGTGAAAATAAGGTTTAACTTGTTAAGCTGCATTTAAAAGAAATAATGTATTTTTTGACGTAGACATCTGACATAGTTGACAATTTGTATTTTATATTGCCAGTACTGTAAATAACAACACACAACAGTTTAATTTAATATATTTGTAACATTTATGAGACATAAATATTATCAATCAATAATCTTCTCTGCATGAAGTTTTACCTATGTTTAATATCATAGTCCTCTCTGCACGCAGTGTTCGAAAAATGGTTCCGCAAATTTTCGCTTCACGTATTAATATATAGATGTAGTTAATAGACCATGACATGTTAATGAGACATTTTGACAAATACAAATGAGAAGTGATTTATTTAAGTAATGAAAGCAAACGAACATGCAATCCATCTAAGATTATTGATTACTGCCGCCCATGGACTTTGTATTTCTATACATAACATTCGTACTATAAAAGATACATAGATCTTAAATACATCGGTGCCTCGTACTTTGTTCTGCATATTACAATGCTCATCTGCCTTATTCTTCGAATGGATAGTTTATAACATTCTTCAAAAAACATTTCTTGGTAATGCACTCTATTCCATACATATCTATTCTTTATTTGGTTGTAAAGTTTTTTAACTATTCATGGGCGCAACATCGCGAGTACTACCCGTCTGTTACAATAGCCAAATATAAACACAATGCACGAACGTGGCACGTTTGCGCGTTCAACGCAATTTGCGCGCCTCGTGCGATTTGCGCCGGTGTCGCATTGCGATTTGCGTCGATCGGCCCGCGTGTCGCGCGCCTAAGTGCTACATTGTTGCAAGTTGTTGAACTCGCTAGGGACTACATGGATACCTGCTTATTTACGGGGATTTATTTCTGAGCAGTTTAAACGTGGTTTAGTTAACAATAGTAAAGCATTAAAAGGTAATAGGTATATCTTGTATTGAGTTTTAGAGAAAATCTTAAATCTATGGCGTCCGATCGTTCCCCGAATTGACGAGATTTTTCTTCTCAAACTAACTACATACTTGAGATTTTGTCAAGATTCATTTATTTCTTTTCAACATTGAGCTTGCAGTGGACCTGATGGTAAGTGGTCACCGCCGCCTATAACTGCAAATAGGATAGATGGCCTACCTAAGATCAGCTACCGATTTCTTCCGCTACCGCTAAGGGCTAAGTTGGAATGCCTCGTGTAATCTGTAAACCCTTCTACTTTTGATACAGCAACGTTCGATACTTTCTAAGAAATATAATATTTCTCGGTATTAGATCGATGATTGACATGATTGTTTGGGCGAAATTATTAAATTTATGTTACAAAAAATTGTGTCGTATATTACCTACATCATTGTGTCAGCTCTCAATATCCCCATATAAAAATATGAGAGGACCCGGTCTTGTGTCCTAATATAATAAAAGAACGCCGGTGAAACATTACGCTGCGTATTTATGGGTTTTCGATATCAAAATGTATTTTATATCTAAATTATTCACTGGCAACTTTAGATTAGTATTAAAAATGTTATTTATACACATTTAAGGGTATTACATTTATTAGTAAGCACCTGTAATGTATGGTTGAAGCTATTTATTATTTTGTACTAGACTTCTTTTAGGATGTAGTAACACATACCTACTTAGTCCTTTGGCGTATCAACGCCTATGGGCAACCTCCAAGTCTTAAGGGTTGTTTACAACTATCGAAGGCAGTAAATGGTTCGTTTACTATCGAGAGAAGAGAATGCTCGCTTTATACTTAAATTTCATGTAAGAAATAACCCTTTCTATTTATTTCAGCTATTCTCTGTTTTTGAAGGACAAGGAAATTTTTCCTGCCACTCAAATGCACTCGTAATTTTCTTCCACGCATGCCCCTTGCATCATATCGTTTCATAGATAATTTTCCTGTCACACGCATGCCAGTTGGATACGCGTGCAAGCGTGACAGGTAAAGGCCTTAAGTTATATTTACAAAAAGCAAGATTAGTCCTCTAGGCCAGAAACTAGGTGCAAGAAAAAAACAACTGTTCTATATATTTGGAGTTGGTAACAGATGACCATGGGCGGCAATAGCCACTTAATAAAAACAGAAATAGGGCCACTTACGCCTGGTATACCATAAAAGAGATATTAGAATATTTCCTCGTCCTTTGTTAAATAGTAGCTGAGTAATTAAAACACTAATTAAATATTGTAATGCAACTGAACTATTCTCGTATTTAATTTTTTACTAACTATCTTATTAGACTATTCTTTCTGAATTGTAATGAATTTATTCCAAACACACCTTTTACGGCTTTTACAATTGCAAATATATCCTAGTTTCATAATGATCAATTAATTAAATAATTAATGACTTAAATTAATGACTCAATTAATTAAATGATTCACTTAAACGGGCATTCCGTTTAAGTGAATTAAACAAAGGAATGTGCAAACAGTGTGCAAATATTTTAGTACAGTCAAATGACTGACGGACGATCATTTACCCTAGAAAGTTTTCCGGGAGTTTAAAAAATCGGTATTCTTACAATTTTTCATGTGCTTTTTCGGAATTTCTGCTTTGCCACCACGTGAAAAAATCTCATCTTAAAAAATGGCGCCCCAAAGTAGTTTTTTGACAATATCTGTTTTCATTGTTTCCGAGTCATTTTAAACAAAATTAAACTAGACAAAATGTCCTATACTTTAAGTGCTAATTATTTGTCTGTTAAATTATCAGTTATTGCGTACAAGAGCTGTAAAGTATTATTCAATGTACGTTTGGCTAATATCATTCTCAAACCATATTGAATAAGAGAACATTGCGCGTTTTGTTATCGAGATGTCTTTTGTAGGTCTAATCCAACTACACATGCGACGCACAATTTTGAATTTTAGCGCTCTCTTGGACGAAGGGACTCTTCGTTGCGATTTCGTCTTTGGTATCGATCGAGAAGTCGCGCACCTTGTTAAAACTTATTTTTTGCCAACATCATTCACACATAATCAATTGGTTGCATGAGCATACCTTTACAATGTGTGCATGAATGCATAATAACTGTTACAATGTTGCTGCAGGTGCTATACAATGATCTTTGATATTTTTTTTAACCTTCATAGTTGATGAAGTTAGGGTTACATAGCCATAAATAATGACAATCCATATATGTTCAATTGATAGGGTGAATTACGGGAGCGTTATGTCGTAAAACATGCTAACTAATAAATTAATTGATCATTTACTTAATTAGTAATCAAATCGAGTAAAAATGTATCCAGTAAGTTTACATAGTATAATCTATATTGAAGGGTATGGTAAAGGGGATGTACTTATTCGAGGCGCTCCAACATAGTCTTCAGCAACGCATCGGTGGTGCCTCTCAGATACATTGCCAACCTAAGTTGCGTAAAAAGTAAGCCAAGTTGTATTTTATACGACACGACGCCCTCTCGCACTTGGCTACATTTCAAAGGTCACATTGAAAGCATACATGACTATTCGCGATATCTCCTGCCTCTTGACCTTTCCGTGTGTATCGCGATCAACTTAGTTTTTATTTATTTTTGCGATTAGACTGGTTATTAGCTCTTTTTTATTATTTGTTTTAATTAAAAATAACTGTTACTATATGATGTAATCTTAGAAACGATTGTACGGTTTTTGAGTTGACTTTACCTTTGACTAAGTGTAGTTTGAAAGAGAATTCTTCTACCCTGGATAATGTAGGATTTCTTCTCGTGGAATACTCTCTTCTCGTGGAAATCGGTAGAGGCGTAACGAACAGTAGAGAAATATGTTAAATACAAAAACCCGACTGCTCGAAATGAATTGACTTTGATACCCATACACATTTAATACATACTAGTAGACCAGTTACAATGGTCGACATTCGACCATAATATAAACCATACAAAAATTAAACTGATACATCCAAAAATAATAATAAACTTGTGTATGTATTTTTAATCTGTGCATAATAAAAACATTCATTATAGGGAAAATGACGTTTAATTTGCTATTGCGCATTTAAAAGCAATAACGCATTTTTTGACATAGACATCTGACATGGTTGAGGATATCTTTTAACATTGTCAATTTATTGTTGTATGTCAATTTATTCTCGGTGTATGACAAACAGATAAAATACAGCACATACATACCTATATAAAATTATCTGTCTTGATGACACTCGTTTGACATGTTACCGCGAAGTTTATTTTTCTTATTTTCAAGATGGCGGCGTTGACATCATTACGAAGGGTTGAATTTAAATGTGAATACTGATTTGATTTGGACAAGAACATGAGTAAGGTACTCATTGAAAGGGAGTCTCGCTCAATTGAATTTCAAAAGGGTTTGATAGGCACTTTCCAGACGAATTGTGCTTGTAGCTATAGGTATAATGTTTAGTATTTATCAATTGATTTTTTTCTGTTCATTAGAAATTGATGAGGCTTAATTGTATTTAAAACTATTGAAAAATGTGTGAATGTGGTCGAATTTCGACCACTAGACTTTGCATTCTAACATCTGAGTAAAATATGTCCCGTCGCGATAATCCTTCCGAAGTCCAACAAGCAATTTTTGTTTTTCTACGTTTAGTTTTAGGCGAAGAAAAATTTGAGAACCACTGATTGATATCGATAGTAAGAGCTAAGCTTCGCATATATAACGCTACAGTTCAACCAATTCCAGGTAAAATCCTTCAATACACCAATCCATCACGTGCTACCTGTAAATCCTACCTGTAAACATTGGTATTCATGATACGAGCTCCGAATTCCCTCTCGCATTGAAGCCGTGATAACATACTCTTTCGATAGGAAGCTCATTTTGTAGCTGATAAATAAAACGCGGCGTTGCGAACAAAGTGAAATGTAAAGTCGGGTGATACGATGTGTTTGCGAGTGTACGACTGTGGTTTAAGTTACAAGAGTAGGCGTTATATTACCTTGGCGTTTTAGGCGAGTGTAAGTGCTCATTTAAAGCAAAAATAACGGATTAAAATATTTTCACGTTCGTTCGATCCATCGATTTGAGTAATTGTTAGTTATCAGTGAGGTCTATCCTAAAATAAAGCCTTAAGCTACTGAGATGGAGATGAATCTATCAACTTTAAAGTACAGTCACAAACAGAACCACACTCAAAGACTACACGTCGAATAGTGGTACACTTATCTACAACTTGTTCAATAAAGATTTTGAATTTCGAAAGATATATATCCAAAATTCGCGATATTACAGTAGAATATCTGTTGCACTAACTTGCATGAAAATATAAGCATATACATTTGTATACGAACATCTAAAATTAATTTCTGGCGAAGCCATAAAAATCGCTGCCTCCCGTCACCTGTGCCATAACCTTTTCCCTTATAGACGTCTGATAAACACGCTTCCGTTCATCACTCAACCCGCACGACATCTAGAAACTCACTGTCACCAAATTGACATTTAATTTCCGCGCCGACTGTACGCTACATAGGGACACTCCGCCCTTTGTCGTATTATGAGCGCCATAAACCTATTTAGCCGTGATTCTGTGATTTTAGAGCACATTTAAATTCATTATGGCGGCGAAATGTGCTGTGTTTGTGTTGAATATAATGGAGTTCGATTTTCAAATAAACATTCGGATTGGTGCTCGTTTATGGCAGTATTGGGTTTAGTTTGCTGACATTTGAATGTAATAATGCAAACAAAACGATTGTATATATTGTTGAGCATAATAATCTGCTAAACACTTTATTAGATAAGAGTGGTAAGTGGCCATTGCCGCCCATGGACGCCTGTAATCAACCCAAAATAAAAATACATTTTCTTTAAACCCTTCAAACCAGACTACATCAGCGCTTAACACTGATATTATGAGGTAAAAATATGATGTTGAGTAGGGTTAAGTACCTTTGAATATTGTAAACAGACTCGGAAGAATCCATGCGTGTTTAAAAATATTTAAAGATTGATTCTTGGATTCTTGGGTGAGTATAAAACATTCCTATCTCCAGCACGTCAATCATCTATCTTCGAAAATCTTTGGCTATAAATACAGAAACCAAAGACACATTTTGAAACGCAAATATTTTCATTATCTGTATTATTACACCGACAATTTTTTTTCTTAAATTACTTTTACGGGCATGGATTCAAGTCCTTTACGGCCATTCTTCATTTATTTTCATTTCTTTCTTTCTTATTATTCTAATTAATACCCATATGGAAAATGGCGATGATGAAATGTTCCATATGGAAGATGATGATGATGAGTTAAGTCCAGTAAAGTAATGGGAGACTTTACTAGAACTTAATGTGGAGTCTTGGCAGTAACACGAAAAGTCACCTCTCACTGCATTATACAACTTTCTAACATGTGTTTTACACATAAAAACACGACAATACACTAGTTTTGAAAAATAACATGCAACGAAACAGCTCTTCGTTTCCAGCGATAAAAACCTACATATTTTTAATTTTGACAATCCAACGTCAAAGAGTCTAAAATTACGCCAGTCACAAGACAAATAACTCAAATTAACGTAGAACTTACATCTAACTTTATGACGCTCGTTTCCATTGCTCCGTCTGAATACATTAGCTCGATGCCACTCGTACTAATTTTATAGGAAGAACTCATTAACTCATGCACAAAACTTTCAATACCGAACGTCTTAGTACGTATAACACAGAATTTGATTATATACTCTCCAGATAGAGGGTTACTTAAAAAGGCGTCCAAAAATAGTCACTAACTATTAGCCTCTAAATCGCTAACGTTTATAGCACACAACTTTATTGTAACAAAATGGCGTAATGGGAACATATGAATAAAGCCGTCTCTCTATAAGCTAGTGTGCGTGCGTCACGCACACATGCTTATATTTCATGGACGTTTTTCTCTTGTCATTCTTGTCACCACAGCTTTAGACTATCCTGTTATAAACATTAGCGATTTAAAGCCTAACAGTTAGTGACTATTTTTGTTGCTTTATTGTTTCCGCGCTTCAGCGACTTTAAGTTTTAAATTACTAAAAAAAAGAAAAAGATTTATGTTTCAAGTAGCTTCTCTACTACAAAGTACTTTAGTTTAGTACATAGTATCTCAACCCACGCTAATTGTTTTTTCCCGCCAGAATTACCTTTTTAAATCCACGTGTAGATACGGCCAACAAAATAATGTTAATATACAGCCAACATAGGTTGTAGTGAAATTTTACTAACGTTGAAACAACGCAATAAAACAAAATTAACAGTCATCTTACAGTACCTATTTCGTAAGTATTACAAACAAAATCAAAATAGCAGTACAGTAGCAGCAGTATCGAATTGCGACTGTATTTTAGTTCTATTTTAGAAAGTACCTCGTCTTTTCCGCACAACTTCATCCGTTCGTTGGATCAGCTGGAGTCACGTCCGCGTAATTTGTATACCCACCGCTTGCCAGGGAAAGTTAAATTGTGCTATTTATATACATTTTTTTGTACCAGTGCACCCGCCGCAATGGTCGAAATTCGACCATAATTGTAAATAAATGAAAACTAAACTTGATACAAATAAAAGATAAAGTATGTATTTTTCGTCTGTGCGCTATAAAAACATTATTATAAGGAAAATGAGGGCTATTTATATACCCACATTTTTGTACTAATGCACCCGCCGCAATAGTCGAAATTCGACCATAATTAAGACTACATGAAAACTAAACTCGATATCTCAAATAAGAAATAAAGTTTTATACATATGTATTTTTCGACTATTCATTAGAAAAACATTATTATATGGAAAATGAGGTTTACTTTGTTAAGCTGCATAAAAGAAATACCGCATTTATTAACATTGACATCTGTCATGATTGACCATGTGTACATTGTCAGTAATGTAAATAATGAATGTTTTATTTTGTAACTGTTATTATACATAAATATTGTCTCTTCTCGCTCCTTCTCTTCATGAACTTTCACGTAAGCCTAAATTCTTCTGTATTCGCAAAATGGTTTCGCAAATTTTCGCTTCACTTATTAATATTTATATGTATATATATCTGCCACATTTGTTTTGTATTTAAGTTCGCATTTCTCGTAGATTTTTATTGACACAAAGGAGCATGCTTTGATTATATATTCTTCAGATCGAGGGTCACTTTAAAAGGCGTCCAAAAATTGTCACATACTGTTAGCCTCTAAATCGCTAAAGTTTATACCAGGCAGCTTTAATGTCCAATCATAAGGGCGTTATGGAAGCTTATGACAAAGGCGTCCTCGTGTGGGTGCCTCACGCACACATACCTATGTGTGCGTGACTATCTATCTACTAGATACTACGACTGTCTACCTATTCTTGGACGTTTTAGTTTATCACTGATAGCATGGCGTTGTATCTAGAGAGTATATAAATAAAATATATACACGATGAATAGATAACCTCTTTCCTTTGGGAAGTCGGCTAAAAATCAAAGGAACTTGGAGCTTTATTTCGTCTCACCCCCTCCTTTCTCCGTTCACAGGCATCATATTAAAAAATTATAATGTCTATGTTACTCAGACGACTAAGACGATTCTAACGACACCTCATATGTTAAAATACGTCAAGCCGTTTGGAATATGGGGTGTGCCAAAGAAATGGACATACAAACATACTTACATACATACAGTTGAAAAACATTACCCTCCTTCTGACGTAGTGGCGTAAAAATAGGCAACTACCTAATTTGATTTACCTCCTAAATGCCTTTGAACCTCTGGTTTTCATGTAACGTTGCGAATTTTGAAAACCACAAACATCTTTTTCTCGTAAAAAGGAAAAATAATTCCAAAAACAGAATTCGCCTCTAATCGAGCAAAGTCGTAGGCAAAAGGTACCCACTGATAAAAAGCCTAATATACGGGCGAGCGCTCCGTACGCACACAGAATGTTAATAAAACGTCGCCCGCGCTTGAGTAATGTGGAAATAAAGGCACCATTACGGACGCATATTAAAATTACTTGCCTAAAAAAACTGTAACAACTTGTATTATTATTTGACGACCCGCGTGGCGGAGCGGTCGCCATGCCGGTCTGACACGCAGTGGGTTCCGGGTTCGATCCCCGGCCAGACAGGCATCTGATGAATTCAGATTTCTGTTCTGGGTCTGGGTGTTTGTGTATTTGTGTTTGTTTCCATGGCACGACACAAGAGAAAATCCTACTCTTGGGCTATGAGTACAGAATGCGTTACTCTGGGGGCCACTTACCATCAGGTGGGCTGCATGCTCGTTTGCTACTCATAAACACAAACACAAAAAATACAGGTAATTTTCACAGATGCTTTGTTCGGATAAATAGGTCTGGCTTATGGTATATTCTCCGGTTGCCCAGCGTCATTACCGCCATACCTTCAAGGTAACTAGAATTATATTCATCTTTTCCCCACATAAAGAGGTATAACATCATATCAAATCAGATAAAATAAACAAGAAGTAGAATAGCACATAAACATGGAAATAACTCGCGATACAAGTAACATTTTCGCAGACAAATATAATATATCAGCATGAATCAAGAGCCGCCAACGTAACGCGATAAGTCAACGAATACCAACTCAAAGATTGTATAAATGTGTCGAGAGTGTACGTCGTATGAAATTAATGTTCGCTGCCATATTAACTGGGGGTGCTACGATTGAATCTTTGTGTCGACTCTGGAAACACTATTTGCCTATTTCAGTTTTATAAACCAAGTGTTCAACGCTGCTGTAATCTATGTATATATTAATACGTGAAGCGATTTGCGGAACCATTTTTCGCATACTGCGTGCAGACAGGAGACATAATTATGTGAAAGTTTATGAAGAGAAGGAGCGAGAATGGATATGATTTGTGTATTTTAACTGTTAAAACATATTAAATAAAACATTCATTGTTTACATTACTGACAACAATACTGACAATGTTAAACAATTCTCCAAACCTATAAAAACCTAATAAAAAAAATTGTTGTCTTAAAGATTGTCAAGAATAATAAATGACAGGCTGGGCACCTTAATTATCTCCATAATACGAGTACTATAAACTTGTTTCCTATAACACTGTTTGTCATTTCTATTATAAAACTAGCTGAGCACCGCGGTTTCATTAATATCAGCCTAATAGCAACTGACATTAACGCCCGCGACGGCGCCCGCATGCGCGTGGAGCGCGCGATAATGGTTCTTCCAAAAATTAAAGTAGCCTAAATTACGCCTTCCACTATTTTCCAGTGAAAGTCCCGTCAAAATAGGTCCAGCCATTTGGAAGATTACTTCAGACAAACAGACAGACAGACATTTTTTTAATTGTATTTTTATTATAGGTATCATGTATACTTTCAAATGCATTTACTTAAAA
>DWNY01000844.1:0-14361 GCA_018250635.1 Telegonus apastus | reverse complement strand
TAATTAACATCTTATAAATCAATTATTGGAGGAATTATTCAGAAAGGACGTGTTCCGACTTTTCATGACACATCTACAAAGGCCAAGCCGTCACTCATAGGTACCATGGTTGTTACAAAGTACAAAGCAGACAAAACTAACGTTTGGAACATTTTCTGCTCCGCACAATAAAATAATTAAAGTTACCCGATAATTCATTCGATAGTATTTCAATGGACGTCAAAATCGTATAAACATTTCAGGTATTTATATGTAAACGGATATTTTACGAATCAGTAATATAATTTTAAGTTTATAAGCATTTTCCATATGTCAATTAACCAGACCACGATATGCAGTTATTGATATGTTTCCATTTCATTTCAAACAATGATATGTTTGCGCGATAATAATATTTTACTTATTTAACAATTTTGATATTATATTTTCATTGAATTATTCATTGAATATATAAAGTTTATTAAATTATTGGATTGAATATAGTATAAACATTTGGAATGAGTATAAAGGTGTAATTTTTGTCTACTTCGACTGTTAGGATAAGTTTGCAAGTTAGTTATTAGCTTTTTCGAATAGGTTTTGATTCGGCGAGTGTTGAGTTCTTTTAAATATGCCTTGAATAAGTCGCGTGCAAGAACTGTACAGCTAACTTTCGAATATTAAGGATTTATCTTTGTTAGTCTGCGTTATATTTTACTGCAATTTGGTACACATGGGTGACATTTCTAACTGTTTAAATATGTAACATATTTGTTAAGTCATCTAAGACCCTAAAACTTCAGTGACACATAAATCATGAACTGTACTGAAATTCCTAAGCCGTATGCCAATATTCTTATAGTAATTCAATAAAATAACTTTGCAGTTTGAAAAACAAACTGTTTATTAAAACTGGAGGTAAATACCAAAGACTAGTTTAAAATCGTATCAAGTACTATTGGAACACATGACATTCCATACCAATAGTCTCAGATATACTGCCGATTCTGAGTATAAATTTGGCCATAAGAGACGGAGAATCTAGTACTTTACATATATCCGGTATTAACAACTAGCCCCGCAGGGCAGCTTGTGGCGAGCTGTTGGTGAGTAACGCCACCACGGACCCGAGTGCTCCCGGGAGACCCTATTCCTCGTCTCCGGGAGGCGGAGTAGAACCGAGAGGAATAGGCTTCCAACTCTGGCATATCTTATCAGCCAGAGCTGAGCGATTAGCCACACATGAGGAAATGCGTCCATTATGACCCCGTCCTTCCAAAATGAAATCAACGCTTGGTTCTGATGTAAATTCTGTGACCAAAACTTCTTAAGTTGTATCCAGTAAACTACATTTTGTCTCTGCAGCAGTCAAAACTAATCAATCACCTCATAAAATCAATAATCCGGATTCTGTCGAATTATTCCCCTTACTGTATTCCCAATGTTCGTACGAAAATCATGTTCGGGTATGCCCCATATAGGCAGAGCACGTCACATAACATTGAAAGGTCCCAACGGAGCGTCTTCGTGTTGGATCCGTGTTCCCACGTAAGCCCTCTAAATTGCCGGGTCATATCATCTTAGACCCGTGATCATGAATAGTCATAACTATACATGCGTCAACATAATACTAAAACCAGGGAATTCCGCTGCAATTACGTCATAACTAACATTTAATATTATGGAGAAACAAAAACTGTTTAACCTACATCTTTCCACCTAAAGGCACTAAGACTTCGCTGTTGTGTTCTGGTTGAAAATTATTCAAAGTAAGACGGGTTTTGATATGAAATTTCTAGTCTTCATTTCCTCATTTCAGTCCTCATTACAGAATCAGGCAGGTTTCTCCAACTATTCGGAGCTTTTGATGTTAATTCCCATTTCACATCAAGTATTAAGGGTCGATTAACATATTTTGGACGGCATCCTCATACCATACATTGATTACATACAAAGATCATCATACAAATCGGAACACGAGGTATTCTGTTAGATCTCTGGTTGGTTGGTAGGGTGGTTGGTATGGCCGACCAGAACCGGATAGAGGGTAGCAACCTACCATCTGCTACCCATTTACTTCCCAAATGAGAATACCGGATATATGCCGTTTAGTAAAACGCGGTTGCGACATAGGCATTAGGTTAAGTGAATGCTCTTAAATGAGTTTGTACGTGTATTCTGCACTGGCAATAATAAAATAGATATAATGACTTTTAGTAAAAAGAGACATAAATATTGTTATTGTAAATGAAATGTATCAGATGTGTATCAACAAATTATTATTATACATACAAATTATATTATTAGATAGCCCCAGATAAAATGAACGTAGAATAGATGTTAAATGTGTCTAATTGCGATTATTTGTGTATGTTTTCAGGTTAAGTTCTTCGGTTAATGATGCAATATCGATCATTTAATATCATAAGTCGTACGATTGTCACCTGTCTTATCCCTGTAGCAGAACAATGTACCTACGTTAATCCATTATACATCGATGTTTATTCAATGGTATTGATTATGACGTTTACCGGACTTTTTCCAGAGCTATATAACTTATCAACATATCATTTTATATATAATGTTTGTTAGTAGTTTTAAGCAAACCTACAGGTCAGACATTAGTTTTCTTACAGTCTCATCTAACAATGGCTGGGATTACTCTCAGTTAATCTGCTAATTACTTGCTTTCGGAATTAATGATAACCTGTTCCCGGCATATCAAAAGAAATGCGTGCCGTTACGTCATTTGTATACTATGATAGGGATGTGGTAATTAGCAGTTACTTTTAATAGGTAGATTAATGAAAAAGATTCGAGAAACAGTCTTTTGTCCTGTCTATGTATATCCCTTTATTCAGAGCTACCTATTTCCTTCTCTATTTGAAACTGAAAGCGATACTTAAAACCTCGTAACAAAATGTATTGCATGGTGCTTCCTACTTCTGTGTTATACTAAGATGTGATATACAACGTACGCTCGTATGAAAAAAACTCAATTTCTGGTTAAAAATATTTTTATTTACATTTTCATACCAAATCTTTCTCAAACAAATTCCATAAGGCGGATAATAAAAGCCAATATCAATCTGTTGTATAAACACGTATATCTTATTAGAATATAAATCTTGTAACTTCTTTTAAACCGTGAATTCTTCATAATTCAGTGCGCATATCTATCTTTCTCTTGTTGTTCCCTTTTTTGTTTTTTGTTACAAGTGTTATCGATTAATTGTTAATTTGTTAGTTGTTGTTGTTGGAAACAGTATGAATTGTGTTTCCCCGTGTGGTGTCCGGGTGTGTGATCCAGAATAGCACCACCGTAATCCCTGTGCGTGCCGTAAAAGGCGGCTAATTCAGGGACGATTTTTCACCAGTTTCAGTATAATTTTTTTCTTTAAATTCGATAGATATCCACATAGACAATAATAAATGTCCACGTAACGTTAGATACTCTTGACAGTTCTTCTGTAAGATAAAACAAAAGTATTAATACATATACGAGACCAATTGCGGATAATACGTACTACTTCAAATCTTGTTCACATTCGTATTGATTGCTGTAGCTACGATATCAAAGCAACCGCTACCTTTCATGATTAATTTTTGGCTGGTGAACTATCTGATTTTCGGTGCTATTATGTGCATATCATTTGTTATTTCTCAGATTGTTTAATAAAACACATCACAATACGACATAGTATTAGTGTAGCTAATTAATATAATTTTATGCAGCTGTAAATACTTATTGCTTATTGTAAAGGTATCTTTTTGCAATATAGCGGTGAATGTTATTATTGCCAATCTTCTTGTATTGCGATTATATATATCTGTTTACTAGAATATATATTACATTTCCAGTAAAGATTCATATAAATAAAATAAATAATTGAAAGTGAAATAATAAAATACATGGAAAACATTTTCACGTTTCACGCGTATACGGCAAAAAGATATTTTTGCTACTATAGCTTTATAGAAAAATATAAAACGTAAAAAAAAACACATAAAACAACCAAAAATTATATACTACCAACAAAAAAAACATAAAAATACAAAAAACAGAAATAAAAAAAGAATAAAACACGATAAATACCAAAAAAACACCTAAAAAAGAAAATACAAAAAAACGTATATTGATTTGATGTTATTTACGTTAATATTTTTTTAATCTATTTAATTTACTTTTATTTTTCGTTGTATAAGTTGTTTGTACTCCACGGTTATTTTAATTTATATTATGATATCATCGATGCAGTTTTTATTAATTGCACATAAACAATACAACAAAAAAAATTGATCTCACTAAATTTTAAATTGATGTCTGGTAGAAAAACAAAAATACATCACATTTTAACAATATTTGTAACACTTTCTTATTAAAAAAACTGACAAATTAACTTGATCTCATGACCACATGGTCACGTATGTTTTATTAGGACTTAGGTTTATCGATAAAATCATTTTATTCTGTTTACGTTTCCCTTCCTATATAAATTAAACGAAATAGAATAAGACTAATTTGCCCTAAAAATGGCTATCATATTGGTCATTTAAATGGGTCTCTTACGCGTATTCAAACAAGCAATATCATGTACTTTTAAGGTATGCAATATAATAATAAAAAAAAACTATTTATCATTTTGTAAATATGTAAATAATTGTTGATACACATCTTTTACATGACAACTATAGAATTGATATTTATAGCGTATAAGTTTATTACGGAGATATATAGATATGTCAATTGTGATGTGTTTTATCCGCTCTACATATGATAATAAAATAGGTCTGGTAAACGTCATATCAATGTAACCAATATCTTTGCGTCATTGAAACTATTAAAAGCGATTAAACTCATTGAACTATAACGACAATATAGTCCCGAAAATTTTCAACGTAAATGTGATCTAACAAATTGATGAGAATTATTTACACGGACGGCTCGAGGGCGCAATTTAAGTTTATTAAAAAAATTAAGCGCATATTAATTACACTTACTAGTAACATAACCTGAGTAATACTTGTACTGATCATGTGATGTATGGGGTATAGATCGGATCAATGAAAACATTAGTAAAATTGCCTCAAGGTGATTTGTAAAAAAATGCAAATTACAACAGCATTTTTCTTACACAGATTTTCTGCACGGAATGAGCTACTAACTAACATCAATTTGCTATAGCTAAAAGGGTGTACTTAGCAGAAATCGAACAACTTAATGCTAGATATGCTTTTGCAAATAATACCACTTGACGCTATTTAAAATGAATTTTCATTGGTCCTACCTATTAAGTATCACTGTTTTCCTTTTGCGTGTTATAAGAGGCGATTGAAATCTACCTCACCTTTAACTTACGAGGTATCTCACTTCAACCAACTCTATTTTTACACTTCATATTTTTGTTTACTGTTTTTTTGACGTTTAATGTCGAATTGCGATATGTATTCCTATTTTATTATTGAATTTCCATTTTCAAATTATTTTAAATACAATTTCCATTGGCGCAATTTTCGAATCTATTGTATTCAAAATTCTGTTTTGAATTGCGAAATTTCTATTATTATATCGGCAGTTAAAATAATATTCGATAACAGACATTCGAGTTTAATCGTTCTCGATTTAAAATTTATTTTTAAAATAACAATTTCTGGTTTCGCGGGAACACTTTCATTTATTCAATAGATACATCTGAACGGAAACAGTCGAATGAATGTAGGAAAAATAATTTTTAATTCCATCCATGTTGTTTTATCAACATGCAATAGAGCGATTAACTGTGGCCGGTACGGTAAATAGCGATTTTATGTTTGCAATTACTTTCTTTTTGGGCGTTAATCGAGAAACGATTGATTAATTATTCTATCCAAACATTTTCCCTCGGCTTTTAATGCTGGAAACTAAAATTTTTTATATAATGCGGTAATTTATCAATTCTTCGAAATCTAAGTGTTGAGATAGTTAACAATAAATGGGTAATCTTGAGAAAATTTAAGTAAAATCCGCATTGCTTTGATACATACTTACCCTGTTCTAGTGATGTTCGGTTTAGTATTGTGGTGTAAATGAGCAAATAAATCCATTGTAAGCGATTTGGCAAATCAAAACTCATTTTGAATACAAATGTGATAAACTATTTAGTGATTTTTTGGTTAAGATAATATTATCTGCATAAAAACGTCACTTTTCCGTAAAACTACCATGGTACTATGTATGTATGGTGTTTATTTTATTTTGCATGCGCAAGTGACGGGATTAGACGGGATGGGGTACATTTTGCGCGGTTTAAAATACACACTGTCATACATTTCGTACATATTGGTATTTTAACGAAATAATTATAACTTGTATAAAGTTTCTTTACTCTTAACTTTGTTATACGCGTTGGATGGCATTTATTCTACAAATTGGTAATTTTCGTAAGCACGACATAAAGATAAATATTAAGATGGGTGGCTGCCTAATCAGTCTGGGGTCCGTTGCTAAGTGAGGTACCTTACAACATGTAAATATATGCGCTCGTTAATTTATTAACTGCTAGAAACCTGGTACATTGTTCTGCTTATGCTAATCAAAACAGATGGGACGATTAATACATACATACGTACAATACAATAATTGTAAATATTAAACTAAACACTGTAAGGGAACACCAAACACTTAGGATTCTTGATACATATTATACATAGATACAACATAATATAACATAGGTTAGTACTACCCCGTTGGCCAACTTTCACGGTTTTGAATGAAATGCTGATTTAAAATTTGATTTAAATGAATTTTATCGTGATTTAACTAGTTTTTTTAAATGAATACGTACCTTTTCATTCTTTCTACCATTTCTTTGTCCAAATTAGGATTTGTATTTACATTTGTGGTATTTTGTAAATTATAATTTCAATAGGTTTTATAATTTTAGTTAAGTTTAATAAGTTTTGCCTCATTTAAATTTAGTGTTATTTTTTTGGTACTTGAATTAATTTTTATTCTTTTGATATTTTTGTTTTTTTTTCATTTCTTATTAATATTCATTTTTTGTACATTGCGAAGATTGGTTTTAGGCAAGATTTTTAGCCTTTAAATAAATTTAGTTCAAAAATTGTGCCTGTAATAATATGACGAATGCTTGTACTGTTGCACTCTGGTTCAAAAGGTGTAGTAAGGCACTGGTATATAAGACGTTCCAACTTAGTCTTCAGTGCCAGCGACGTATCTGTGGACGACCTCAGGCAGGTGCTCTTTTTGGGTCAATCTGGAATCGATCACTGATGTTCATGACCATGTAACTTTCACTAAAAGAGCCTACGCGAGCCATGTCAACAGTGCAATTCCTTGACCATTTGAGTATTTATTTATAATTTCATATTAGGAGTCTTATTGCCATACTATTTTGCTATCCCTATAAATGCCTAAACGATAACGCATCGTATCACTTTTACCCTGCGTATTTGTGACAATACGCGACTTTAAAAGTGAACAAAAATCGATAATATATTTACGCCGTGTGGTGTCGGCTTGGATAGAATAGCACCACTCCCTCTCTTCCCGTGGATGTCGTAGGAGCCGACTAAGGGAGCAAACCCGGGGGAAAACGTCGTCCTATGTAACATCACCACTGCGGTCATGCCAGGCGCGGTACTTTTAGCAAAACCCTCATTATGGAAGGCCTAAGTTCAGAGGGACCTAAAAAGGCAGGCCTCTGCGTAGTTTCAAGGGTCTGCTAAAGGATATGCTGCTAAAGTATATACTTTACCGAGGCGTTCCAACTTAGTCCTCTGGTAGCAAAACATCGATGGCTAACCGCAGCCAGAATTTCAATTTTATCTGAAGTTCAATTCATCTGAAGCCACTTACCACCAGGTGGAACGTCCGGTTGTTTGCTACTTCTATTTAGAAAAATAGGATTAAAATCACCTCATGTGAAATAAAATTCATATACCACTCGCAATGTACATATTACTAATTAGGCCATTTTAAATAAGTTTTTCATTTGAAATCGTGAAAATTGTATAAAGTACCATAGTTGGGCCCTGTATTCGCTGAAGCAATAATGAGAATAACCATCCGAGTTTAGATTTAAGGAATATTAAATTTAAGTGACATGTGAGCGATGGGTCTTTACGATTTTGATAATGGTTTGCTTGTCCAGAAAAATAGTAATTCGTGTACAGACGGGCTCGGTTTCGATGGCGTCATTTCGTATATCCTCGTGAACATTATTGTTATCCCCCGCAAATGTAACTGACCATCGAGAGCAGAGTTGCTAGTTCAGTTGTTTTAACACCAATCGAAGGAGAAACCTCTTGGTGGGAATAGACGTTTTGTTCACTATCCTCTGTCTTTCTTCCTCTTCTCTCATCTCTGTCTTTGTAGTTTATCGTAGAATAGTAGCACAGCTCCTCCTTGGTCAACATGTATAAATTATTTTATAAGAAAATGAATATACACTCGGATGGTACATCTGTACAGAGATTGGTGTCTATAGCTAACCCAATAATATACCTAAGAAATATACCTAATCATGTAATCGAAATATGAATATAATATATTATGTTAATTATTGTGTAACGACTAATACAAAAGTCCGGATTGTATATACATACGGGGATGGAATTATTTATTTATTATAAGACACCACACAAAGAGTCGGGGAATTAAGTGGTTTTCGTAAAACAAAACGAGCTACTAATTTTTGATTCGGAAAAAGATCTCACTTGTATTTTTTTTTAATTTATATTGTGATATAAATCATGCTAATAAATAAATAACATAAAAATCATTCGATAAAACTTAATTTTCTAATGTAATACGGGAAAATTGAGAAGTTTTGAATGACTTTTAAGTTAATACTACATTAGCATTATTTATTTATGAATTCTTTGTTGTAATTATTTTTTTATTTCAGAGGAAGGGTAAAACATATTTTGACGTCTTAATTGTAAATATAATTTAGCACTCTTTGTGTGGGCATTAAAGCATATTTTATGAAAAAGTTAATTATTTTATGGCATGAAAACTGTACTGTAATGATACTTAGCATTAAATTTTGCAAGTATAAACCGTATTAATAAAGAATGACCAGCGGTATCAAGTCTTTACCTTTCCTCCTTTACATAATGAGGAAAGGGTGCGATTCGATTTACATTTCATTCTTTTTTGGTATGTGCTATACATGCAGTGACAAAAAATCTGCTAACTGAACGTGCGTCCTGCAAGTATCGTTTCGTACAGTTTCGGCAAGATTATGAGATATAACGAATCTTGTATCAATATATTCGTTCGGTCAGAGGTCAGTCTCTGTTGTTAGGAGAAAACAAATGAACATTTTTGAGGGATATAAGAAATATTTGCTACATTACGATTATTAATGCAAACAAATTTATATCTACTTTTACCAATTTGGCTTTGTATTTTAAACTTTCTGAAATTAAAATTGTTTTTATTTTTCCATATTTATAGTTTTTTTAGAAATTATGTAAATATTTCTTTCTAATCTTGCTTCATTTACCTGTAAAAATAGACTATAAGTAACATATTTATATTATTGAAAATTCGAACCCAAAATTAATTAAGAGAATCTTGTTAAATACATTTTAAGGCCCTATCTTATAAATCTTCGTAAAACGAATTTTTTTTACACGTTTGTCCATATTTAGTCCTCTATTATCTATTATCTTATAAACGTATGTATCTAAAAATCGCTTACTATATATTGTATCACTTATTTAGACCATTTAAAGGGTTATTTTTGCAGAATGTGATATAACGACATATCTTATTTGACAAAAAATCTGATTAAAAATATATCATCGATTTTTTTTATGATCTTTGAATAGCTAATGCTGTAGATCTTGTAATTAACCTGTACTGATAAATTAATCGTAATGTAAGCAATAATTAATGAGAATGTAAGCGTTTACAATGCTACTTGTTTTCGGGCAAATGTGAAACGCACACGACAAAAGCTACTTGTGGTGAAAAGGAAAAACGATTTGTAGAAATATGGTATAGGCTTTGCTGGAAATTTGGAATAATTAATGGACTGAGCCATTCGATAAAGAAAAAAGATTGAGTTAATGCAAAAATGTAACATCTGGGGTGAAGTAAAATTAGAATAGATATTTTAATTTGAAATACACGTAACTGTATTTGATTTCCAAGTATGATTTTTTGAATAATTTTGAATGTTTATTGTGTGTAGAATTATTTTCAGTAATATTAATCGCTTAATTTAATACGCACAGTATTATTATGGTTACGTACAGCATTTAATTTTGTAGAACTTATTTCTAAGTTTCTCAATAATTTTAAGTTAAACGATAATTTATTCTGTGTTTTTACGAAGTGTGTTTCGTATTGGTTTGTCATTTATTGTGATGTGTGTGTTTTTGTGTTTGTGATAAATGTAAAGCTCGGGCGAGGTAACATCATCGCTAGCAGTGACGTCATACATTACTTGACTTTATACGTTGACTTAATATTCTTCAGACTAAACCAGACCCTTTTGCACTAAAACTAAACTAAATTACTTAATAATTAATAACTTATACCTGGGTCACTTTGCAATAGCTTAATGTATGACGGACTGCACTATGAGGGCTGCGTTCAGGTTCTTTTTAGGCCCATTTGCAGAATCTATCAGATCGCTTGACGTACGTACAGACAATCTTGAGTATTTACTAATAAGAACCGAACTTCGATGAGAAGTACTTGCATATTTGTAAACTTGAAATAACATCAATAAATTCGATAAAGTATTCCGTCTTAGAACAGTTAAGGCTGGCGCACTTAGTGGCAAGCCGCGGTACATCGTATCGTATATGAGTGGTGTCATTCGACATTGCGGTGTGGCTCGCCTAACATGAGCGATTGTTCATATGAAATGTACAAAAATGATATAAGCAGATTTTTGTAATGCGATGCGTTGCGACGCGGCCGGGCCTAATGTGCGCGGGCCTTTAGTACTACGCAATGACAATGACAAAATAATACTGTCCAACTTTAGTCATAAAATAATAATAAAACAATATTGCAAGTTACAACTAAACTTCCGGAAGGCCACCAATACCAATGTCCACATATTAAAAATAATACTTAAAGACATCGAAATAGAAGCTGGTTCACTAAGATTGTAACGCTGAATGCAGCTCTTCGACAGTCATGGTCTTAACGAGCGTATCAACTTTTAACTGACTGTCCAAATATTATATGCTTATATGTCATTTGTGTACCGCGTATTCATTTGCAAGCTTCACTTCTTGTATGCATTATTTGTGAGTTCGGAAACTGTTAACACTTATGTAATTCGTTCACGCGAAGATATTGTATGTAAATGCCTAAAATTCAGACTATACCTTGGCATCGATTCTCTTTTAAAGCCAATAACCATACAAATCTTACGAACTCTATAATTTATAATAATTTATTTACATAGGATGTTTTATCATTGTTTTGTTAAAAAAGGAGTCACGCTGTTAGCAATCGGAAGTAGGTGTGTATCTGACTAGATACCGGGAAAGGCAATAGAGGGGTGAATGATACCCTTCTAATGCTATAATAACCCGAATATAAAATAAGAACTTAGAGAACAACAGAAGTGATATTCAGATACAAGAGAAGAATCTTGACTCGAATTGTTCACAGCTTAACTTTCAGTCTACACCTTCGAAGTGCTTAATGCAAGGCCTGAGAGGGTCTTATTCTGAGAAGAAGCGAACCGAGGAGGAAAACAATGAATAATAACGAAGTCTGTAGTACTGATGATAATTTTACAGTCTCATTAATAAAAATACTGTCGAAGTTAATGTGTTAACAGTAGCCGAACATATAATCCCCTAAAACTCATATGTCAATGTTTGATGGATAACTATTCCTGTAACCCATTTCAATGTGGCTGCGCTTTGGTTGCAATTGATTTACTAACCTATTGTGTAAGGAATTATAAAACTCTTCCCGCTGTGACATGTGAAAAAGGTTACTTGTTGATATTGAAGGTGGAAAAATCGCGAATATTAAGAGAATCGAATGAAAATCGAGAATGAGTGAGTTAATCGATGACATTTATATCCAGCAATACATCGGATACACGAACATCTATCGTAACTTATATATTGAAGTAAATAATACTTCATATTCGATATAACCATCCTTTTATAATATGACTTTAGTTTAAAAGTACCTTTACGCCAAACCTTGGATTTTCCAGCATCGAAAAAAAAGGTGAGACTTTTCACGAGATTGCTCTAGTGTTTCACCAAATTACATGTATTATCTTGAATGCTACTAGACTATGGTGACATAATATCCTTACATTGAGAGCTAAATCACATGGTGTACTGTACATCCAATTACTAGAAAGTGAAGATAAGAGTCATATAATAAAAGATAAGTAAAAAATAACGAGAAGGTTAATAAAGACGACAAACTTCGGTTAAAATCAAAGTATTATTTCCATACATATAAGTTATTGACTGATGTTGTAATGTATTTCAGCTAATAGCATAGTATTGCGTTGTAAACATACGTCTCGTGGTGGGTGGAGTTTTATATTTAACTGTATGTGTAGGAATAGGTAACTAGTACTAGATCGTAGATATTGAAATATGATATCGTATGTTTTCTTTTTCATATGTATCTACATCGAGAAAGCAAAGAAAAGTCGACTCCGTTCCAATTATAAAAATGTATACTTTACCAAATAAAATTCTAAAACCAATATTTCCTTTTCAAAATTGAAATCAACAAATGTAAATTAAAATTGTAAATTGTAAAAAGATTGGTAAGCGTTTTGAAACATAGAGTTTGATGAGAAAGGTTACAATTTTAAATGTTTTGGAAATTGTAACGTTAATTAATGAATTGTAACAATGAAATTGTAACATATATCTATGTAATATGTCAACTATTACGTAGATATATGTTATAGCACATGTTATATCAATCTGTTGAAATTTAAAAATATATTATGTAAAAATACATTTTATATGTATTTCGAAAATTTTGGAAAATGAAAAAAGTCAATATTTTGAGTGTGTAATATTTATAGATGGATTTATAAATGAAATACTCTCAATTAGTTCGAGGTTGTCCTAATAAATCAAACTATGCCCGCGGCCTAAACCTTGCTCAAGAATTGCACTACCTTTTAGTAAAAATCGCACAAAAATCCTTACTTTTTGAGAAAATCGATCATATACAAACAGACAACTTACGGGGACATTGTTTTATAATATGTTTAGATATATAGACTACGCGAATTCACTTTACCCGATGAGTAATGAACTAACGTTTAGTGCCCTTGATACACGCTTTTTGATACTTAATGATCGTTATTTTAACGTCGTTTCCTCTTATCAATTTTTGGACATTGATCGAAATATTGGGACATACGCTGAACTAATTTATATTAACAATTAAGTAATAAAAAGTGGAAATGTAACTATACATGGTAACATGTAACTGTTATTAGTGGTAACAATATATAGTTACCACTAATAGACACTGTATTTAATAAACAGTAAAGATTGCATTGTATCGAGTAATTAAATGATTATCAAAGTTGCTGATTTACGTAATTTTTACTTGTAAAATATTACAATACTACGAATGATATGAATAATCATATCGCTCGAATGGATTCGACTTTTCTTTACGAAACATAAAACTTGATTTTGAAACTATTCTTCATATAACTTCAGATAACACTATGTATTTGGATAAATAAAAAATATGTATGTCTGTTCCTTCATATATTTCTAGTAACAACTTAATATGTATGATATTTGGATATAATCCAGTAATTTAATAAATTATGTATTGGTAATATTGTGTTTTAATTACCCCTAGATACTCTTGACGGAAACACCTCTATAACATTATCAAAATTACTAATACGTTTAAGTAAATTTTAAATATAACATAAGAACAAAAGGTTATATTAAATCTTGCACACTATAAAAACATTTCTCATACCACGAAAAAACAAGAATTTCGATACTATATAAAGCGCAAATATGTAGATAGTGTAAAGTTTAGTAAAGTATTATTTCAGATCATTTCTAAATATGGCTACTCTTTCCTGAGATCCGCTAATATGTAATTTTAAAGGTGGTACAAGCCTTTGTGGTACGACTCCGGCGGCACTACCGCCACATATATTTCTGCCCTATAACAGCAATGTTAAGCGCTGCTGTGTTCTGGTTTGAAGGGTGTAGTAAGGGTGTAATAAGTACGTCTCGTACTTATTCAAGACCTTCCAACTTAGTCCTCAGAGGTAGCAACGCAGCTGTGGCCGACCTCAGGTAGGACTGTGATGTTACTTGAGGTCGATATTTAGTGTATAAATCAAGGAAACACTATAAAATATTATAATTTCACAT
>DWNY01000843.1:0-14361 GCA_018250635.1 Telegonus apastus | reverse complement strand
GCATGAAATATAATGTACATATTTGCACATCTGCGTGCTAAATGTTAATTGCCGTGCTATTGTATTAACTATCACGTAAGGTTTTTATGCTCACGTAGTTTATTGCGGCGCCACGATCGCTATACTCGACGTGTGTTTGATAAGCTTTTTATGATGTACAATGAAGTTAATGAGCATGCAGTCCATCTGATGGTTAGTGTCCATGGACATCTGTATTCCTGTAGTAATCGTAGTTAAAATTGAATTTCTACCTAGGGAACACACTTCCGATTATATCGAGAAGTACCACAGATGCACCTGTGCTACCTCTAAGGACTAAGTTGGATGCCCCGTATAAGGATCATCCCCTTAGCTTACCCTTTGTACTACACCATACCAGTAAGCCACTGCAGTTATGAAGCAGAAATAGGTGCGGTTAGTGGGATGTGAAATCTAGGTAAATTAAATATGCATAAAACCATTTACTATTAGAAAACCAATTAACACAAATTTATTTATAAACATAAACGTCTTAAATTTTAGGTAGGTACCGACCAATCGTATTAATATTTAAGTTTTTCGTTAAACAGTAGGTAATTTATGTTGATTGAATAAATTTCCAATGAAATCGATTGAATTGAACGTTACGAGATTAAAAAACAAATGTAGTCGGTAAATATACCTATATATTTTTAGTTTATGTTAATATTACACGCAAAGAATGAAGGTTTGTCGTTACCGTTTTTGTATTATATGTCAATCGATATCCTTTTACTTTGATTGCTATTAATGAGCTATCAATAAATATGGTACAATTACGACTACTAGGCGAAAACTAGTAATCATAAATATTATTATTGCATTGGGTTATATAGAATAGTATCCTTTAAATAAAGAAGTTAGCACAAAAAGCTTCATCCGACTAAAACGTTAAAGAATATAAACGTATATACGGTACATACAGGCAGCACTTAGTATGGAGTAGGTACTACTATAAAGTTCTTATACTTGCTACATATCCAAGTGTTAATTGCGGTATTTGCCATTGTTGTCGCTTGTACGTATTTTTTGCGGCGCTAGTCGCTCCACTAGACTATGCACGTGTATGTAATTGTTTTACTCATAACCGGTACACTGACAATGTGTACTTAAATACTGCTTTTATTTTTCTTTTCCTCGACTATAATCCTATATGTAAAATTTGAAAAAAAAAACATTAATATACATATTCAGTAATTGTAATAAATTTACATTCACTTTAATCGAATTAGCAAAACATGACTTAAAAACAGCTTCCTCTTGGATTTACTTTCTACACGTTACTTTGCTTAAAATATTGTAATGTATAATGCAAGTAAATAGTCAGTCGATACTACCAGTCATTATCTAAAGGATGCAGAAAGGTACTTTGGTACCTACATAAATTTGAATCCTTGAAATTTAAAGCTTATTAAATTCGAAGAAATGCTGCAGAGAAATTATGAAGACAAAAAAATCAATTAGTACGTTTAAACGGTTTTTTTTTTTTAATTTAGCCAATTTCATTAGCAAGTCTTAAAATATGTTGGATTAAATATAACGAAGCTTAACCATTATTTTACTGTTTTAGTACGATATATTTATTTACTTAATCTTTATGTACCTTACAGTAATGTATGTACAAATGTGGACTCAATGATATTAGCACAGTCTAAAATATTTACCTTTAATTAAATAATTATCACATTAATTTGTTACTGGCAACAATTAATTCCTGATCAAATAAAAAATAAAAAACCAGTCTCAATATACAATCTGCTATTTATATAACATATCATTATTACGACTGGACACGTTTAATTATTCGTTTTACGTCCCACATTCGACTCATTGTTTCGTTCCGAGCTTTCATTTGCAGTAGATATCACTGATAATTACATACACGTAAGTGCCACTTACGCATGTAATTGCTCCGTTATGTTAAACATATAAAATTAGCGTATGTTGCGTATTGACCGTTAAAGTGACGAAATCATTATGCATGTGTTTGATTACTTAAACTAGTTTTTGGCGCGGCTTCTTTTGCCGTTTCTTTGTTGGGCTGATTGTTAGATAATAAATCAGTTAGATAACGTTCGGAATTTCGGAAACAATTTACCTTTTTCATTGCATGAAAGTATCACAAAAATTGGCTCATACGACATCGTAGCCTTTTAGACAGACAAACAGCAGTAGGTAGGTACTCCTACATTACATACCGACATTTCGTTTTATACGTTTTAAGCAATATTCATTAAATAACGAGAATATTGGCAATAAATCACTCATATTTGAATGTAAATGTTAAATACGTACATTAAAACTGAGTACAATAAAACGGGCAATATAAATAAATCACTACGTAACTCACTTTATCTCAAAACTTCTCCAGTAGCCAATTTTTCTTGTCCCACTTGGTAAGCAACATGTTTGGTCACTTTACAAACTTCTTTGGAATAGAAAAACCGGAACAAAATATATGGTACGAAAAAAACCATATATACTTACGATATATTTATTTTCTTTTAACTTAATTAAAAAAGGAGGAGCTTCCGAATTCGAATGTATTTTTTTTATTCAACAAAAATAACTAGTTCCTTTACGTAGGAAATAACTCTCATTGCGAGTAGGATAGGTAGAATACTTGAGTCTAAAGCTGATAACATTTAAATTGCGATTTAAATATTTAAGTCTAAGACCAATACTAGGTAGAGTTATAGACCAATCCTTACAATGTGATTCAATATTTTTTTCTGTGTAATATATTTTTAACCACACTTAGATTTTTTACACTTACATATATCAATTGTGTCCCAATATTTCAAGTGCCTTAAGAATACGTAACTTTAAATTTTGATAGAGTAGATGAAATTTAATGAAACAACTACAAAATCTTACCTCTAGATTCAATCAATCATCCTTTAAATTAAATTCATTAGATTTGATTGGTGCTATTTCAAAACACAGATATATAGACAGACTAAAACTAGAAATGTGTATTATACCATATTCTCTGTCCTCCAAACTGTTTTTTGCAAATATAGGCATAACATGTATAGACGCAACTTTCATTTTATTGGTATAATCCATAATATAGTCATGTACGTATATTTACTATAGAATCAACTTTATCTGTGCGTCCCTAGCTGATTCCATTCCATTCGTTCGTTACCGCTCTCACCTTTCACGACTACCGTCACCTGCTAAATAAATTGCGGATAGAAATGTTCACATAAATTATTGTTACACTACACTGCATGTCTTTAACGCCCACCGAGTTTCCTTTCCTTACAGTTACTCGCCCAGTTGTCAAATCACCACTTTGTGGGAAATGGGTAGTTTTGTTTATAGGTCTGTTTCAATAGTTTAAGAGCAATATAGCAATGCTTTAATTTGGTTATTTTATCTCGCATGTGCTAAGACAAATACAAATGAATTCCAGAATATTTGTCTCCTATCTATTGGAGGGAATTGTTGTGGCGAGTGATCGTGTTTAAGTTTTACTAGAGGTTGTACCTAAATACTAATTAGCTAATGAAATAGCTGTAATCAGACGCATAAATAAATTACTTAATGTGCATGAAAATGGTTACGAGATATCAATTAAAATAATCGTGATCGTAATTAGACTATTAAATTGTGTGCCCTAAGATAACTTATATTACTGAAATTAATCATATACCTATATTACCGAATTATGGCGAAAAAACTACACGTTGTCCTAGGATAAGTTATCATAG
Organism: Telegonus apastus; assembly: GCA_018250635.1. NCBI lineage: Eukaryota > Metazoa > Arthropoda > Insecta > Lepidoptera > Hesperiidae > Telegonus > Telegonus apastus. The sequence goes on along the minus strand of DWNY01000843.1, from coordinate 10,624 downwards.
TTTAATCACTAACATCTACAACGCAGAACTATCCCACTGCTGGGATCATGACTTCTCTGATTGAGACAGGTTTAGTCCACAGTGAAATACCTTTCATTTAAAGCAAATTAAATCTAATTAATATTTTATACGCACATAACTAAAAACTCAAAAGATTCGAGCATTAATTTCTCTTTTTTTGTTCTGGATGGGGAATCTTCAAAAGGAACTCATCGCCGTGGAAGCGACTTAGGATTATATGATATTTTTGCTATACTAAACTAACAACCCCCGCTCCCCCCTTCCTCAACACCGCGAAGAGGACTTCGAGATCCCCGAAGTAACGCAACCGGAGTCCTCCGAGAACGTTGCCCCGTCGGGCTCCACCCAGATGAACATTGAGTACATCGCAGCATTTGGTGTTTATGACCGTATGCGACCACATTTAGCCAGGGGGAGATCGTTCCACCGTCCTTCCAAGGGCCGGAGGAACGTTCTCCCCCTCTTGCCGCTCGCAACCCCGGACCCCCTTTTAGTCGCCTCTTACGGCAAGCCGAGGATAACGTTGCCCCATTCTGGTCCCAGAAGTACAGAGACCTCGTACAGTGATTCCCTAGCATCTGAAAGTCCTTATCTCTAAGCTGTTGCTATATATATGTTGCTGTGGTTATACTATCCTAATAACTGAATAAAGTCAATAAATTCAAATCCCGCTATAGACCGGTAAATAGCGTTTAGACCTAAGTACCATACTTAAGTCCTATTTTTCCCATCTTTTAGACGAGCGATTGAGTTCAGGTTATGCTAACATCTCCGATGTAATTATAACGACCGGTCCATTCGTACGAGATGTGTATCGTTACTTAGGCAATAGCAATTTGGGTTTAATCGTGGAGGATTGAAAATGCCCAGCCTCTGGTACTACTAGTATCATATCGGCGTCATCATTAATTAGTTTAGGAACGAACGTGCTTGCGCAATGACGCAACCTGGTGTACCTATGCTGTTGGATCTAATGTAGATTAAACAATAAATAGACGTGACTTGCTCAGGAAATTCTATATACACAGCATTTGATTCGATATAGACGGGTCAATGGATAGGGCGACCATAGCTTTGAGTAGATAGAAACATCGCTGGATGTGCCATAAATAGGTACTTTTCTGAATATTAAACAATGATAACCGGGGCAATTATTGATCAACCTATGGATATAATTATAACCTTATAGGATAGACTACTGTGGCCGCTATCGACAAGATATACTACCCTACCTAATGATTATCTACCCTCAAGATGTATGTACCTCACTTTTGACTTGTGCACTTTTGCAAACGAAATTCAAATGTCCCAAAATATTATTTTCAAATATGAAAGAACTTAATACATTTTGTCACGCAACATTGTAGCGTAAGTTAAATGGTGTTTACAGGAATAGACACAAGGTTTCCAACGCTGCTCGCGCGGCCAATTTGTCACATTCGTGACCCTCGATACATTTGTCTGCCATTACTCGCACTTAGATACTTGTAGAGTAACGCTCGGAAATATTCTTACAACAAAATTACGCAAATCACAGCATTGTCTACGAACATTATACATCGCTTACGCACTGTCCCGGACATGCGAAATGAGGAATAAATTAAGTTAAATTATCGTCGCACCGTCATTCGGCAGTGCATGCCCATTAAGCGACTCATACGCACGACTCAATAGAGCCTCGTTATTCAACGGCCACTGACAAATACTCTCGGTTAATTGGATGAAAATGTGCGCCCGCGCCGCAAACCTCTTAATGTCCACACTGTAAATTATGCAGTTTACGATGCAGAGAAGTTATCAATAATATCGATGCATTGAAGGCCGCATTAATGAGAGTATTCGTCGCGCCATTATCCGCGACTGCACTGCACTAGTTTGTCGGCAACAAAACGCGTGAGATATTTCGGACGGCGCTGGCGCCTTTGAGTATTATGGAAATGATTGCCATTTGAATCGCACCCGCTATTTGTTTTGTCGGAATATCTCAAGATGAACAGTTATCCGAAATTCCCATCACGCAACCGGAACTGGAATCACACATTAGATTTAATTTTATACGAATTTAATAACAAGTGAGTGCGCACTCGCCCATTGTCTGCCCGTGACCATGTGAAAAAGGCTCCTCTCGATTTTTTGTTCGCGATAAAGAGGTGCCGACACACAATTCGGAGCGAGATTGATGTGCATGCATGATCGTATCTGCCCGCTGTGAGCGCCGGCCGCAATAATTAATATTCCATAATCCATTCATCCTTAATACGTCCGCGATACGTTCCCTTTCACTCCGATATTACACGAGTTCAGCTTTATTACCGGTAGCGATGTGTCGTCGTCACACAACACTCGAAATTGATTCCGCCCGTTAAATTTGAATGAGTGTTCCGTGAATGGGAATCGAAATAAGATCACGAGTGTGCGTTCGGAAATGCGAGCGGTCGCGCGGCACAATGACCGCGACGCATACGGCCAGATCTCTCCTCGATAAACACAAAAAACCCACCTAAAAAACTACATGTCATGCATCTACGTGTGCTAGTCAATTTCACAGCGACCGTCATGGGAATCGAGCGACGAATGGATTTTAGAAAGCAATTAAAATTTGTGCCCACGAAGAACGGAGCCGAAAACTGCCACCGACACATGAAATTGTCGAACACGTCGCGCATTGTAAGCGAATCTTTTAAATTATTCGCGATGACTGCGGCTGCACGATGCTCACCAAATAGTTCCCAGAACTGACTAAATGATTTTGACAAAAAGCCGCACTGCAGATCGATGACAAGACGCGATGGCATCGGTAAAAAACCAATCCATACTCAATAGAAATAAGAAGAATTATCTTTTATAAGTATTCGCGATTTTTTCTCTCGCTTAACCCCTTTCCTGCTATTTATGTCTCTAGTCATCAAACTTGTTTGTTACGCGTTACATCCACATCAAATAAAAAATAATGTTATTTAACTTGTAAATGAAAGATCAACACTTATCGAGCTTTGAAATAAGTTCCTCTATGAAGAACAGTTACCGAAACTGACTCGCATAACTTAAAACTTGTTTTGAATAAAAACGTTTAATGGAACAATAATTTAGATAAATATATATTATGTAAATCTATTAAGGAATGATTCACTTATTAACTACCTATATATGTCCGCTGTAGCCACAAACTCTAAAAAGAATAGAGCAAAGACAATTTCATCCATTCATAAATTAACAAGGCGTCTTAACTTATTATAGAACAAGTTGAGCTTATACGTCGTCACATCGAGTTTAATATACTTATGCCAAAACATTTTAATCTTTCACAATTTCAAAATACCCATAAAGCTAACGTAAGTTTTACCTGCTTCATAAGCTTACAAAGGGGTAGGTAATTGACACTGAACGTGGACTTAGCTTTTTTAAGGCCACAAAAAGCTGAACAAGAAATCAAAATCAGATTACGAGTCCTGCGATCTCAAAGTTTCGGCTATGCACAAAGCGCGGGAAACCACAACAGAACTTCGTTCGGAAATGTTACTAACCACATTCTCGTACACGTATGTCTTATAATTATAACAATCGCGATTTCTGAACTGAGTTACAGATAAGCAAGAACTTTCGCTTTTTTAAACAATGGCACGGTTTTGATAATCGCGTATGTACTTCCTTTACAAATTTTACAGGCACAAAATATGCGTTATTGTTTTGTTACATGGTTAAACTGAGTTACTCAGAATTGTTAATGTCATTTCGATATTCCTGGTAATTTTATTACTTATTATAGATGATATTAACTGAGCATGTATGAGTCACGATGTGACTCAATAGCGCCGGTGTGTCGGGTTCTGGAGCAAATCACTTTTGTGGCCAACCACACACGTAAACAGCAATTTGGAATCAATCTAAGTTTTTATGCCTGCTCTAATATCAATAGAGTTTCGATGCAGCCTATAGATACTTTTACAGGGTTGCGTCTTAGACGAAATTATGTGAATAATTTATTTTTGACTACTTCTATTTAACATTATGAACTGAGAGCAGCATTTTTTATTTTATTTGACATTCAAAATATTTATTTATCATTTATTTTTCTAAGTAATAAAACTTTATTATTAGTAGGTAATTTTGAATATTTAGTGACACAAAGTTATCCTAGACTTCAAATGCTGCATTTAAAAATCTTTCATATTTCTTAAATATTTTAATACTTTTGAAACTCGTTTCAAAATATTAATTATTTCGCGTAAACATTTTATAGAGGAAAAGACGCCATAAAAATTAACATCGCCAGCCCTGAATAATAAATTACAAATCTGCTCTCCATACACGTAACACTTTTTTTCTATAATGAAATAATAATTACAATGTGCATATGTTGTCATAACAACGCCACTCAGTTATAATTATAGATACGTCACTCTCGATTTCATTTTGCATAATTCGTCTAATGTGAACAATAAGCACACTAATATGAGTTGTACGAAATAAAGGTCATCGGATAAGACATCGACATGTGATCGTGAAAAGGCCGCGTTATCTTTATTCGAAAGTAAGTCAAAGTTTGAGATTTTTATTTACAGTTAATATCATTAATTGGTAAGCATATCCAAATTATATAAATATGATTTCTGCCATAATATATTCTAAACCCCGATACCAACAGTATGCTAACTACTAAGTAAGTTGTTCGTAAGTTATTCATTATTTTACGACAACATTAATTTGACACAACAATTTATTATAAAATGTTTTACAATCATTTAACTTATCGTTAACGTACACTTAGGTATAATGAGTAATTAATTAATCGCAGAAATGTTATGTTAGATTTAATATCAAAAGGTCCAAAGCTATACGTTCCAGTCATCCCTTATTTATCCCCCTGGAACCCATTTAGCCTTTCCCTATTACCTCTACGTACCCTGAGGATTAATGTTCAGTAACTTTTTATTAGTGACCATCTACCTCAAATTATAGGTATGCAAAATTGTATGTTACCTACAGTATGTTTGTGCGTTACCTGTCAATCAATCAGACTGTTAGTTTTATTAATAACTATTATTATAATAAATTATAGATACTCTAATGTGGACAGACCCTTAAGGCCTTTTAGATAGTAACATAATATAGATTTCACCATCAATTTTAATCGCAATTGCAATCGCGAGCTTTCATGCTACACATACAGAAGTCGTTGAACTAATCAATTTAGGTTTTACGTCACAACGTAATTTCACACATAATTACGCGTGTATTTATTTATGTTACGGAGAAAGTGCGCCCGTATAATAGTATCGTTTATTTACGTATCATTGTGATTTAAATCGATTCTCGAGCGACCGCAAACATTTTGGACTTGTTTCAATTGCTTCACACGATAGCATACGTGGCGGAAGCGGCGTGAATTGAAACCGCAGATGCCCGCGTACTTTGTAAAACCTATTTTATATACTTAGTAGGACCCATTAGACATTAAAAACCGCCTGGGAGCAGCTTAGTGGAGTTTCTCATGATCTTCCCTACTTTTAGGCAGAAACTCGTGCTTAGTGCTGGGAAGGTAAAATAATTGCGAATATATTTTTAAATTGTTATGATAGTTTTTAAATTGTATGATACGTTTTACATGCATTTTACGTAGGTTAAGTGTTAATCTTTCGCAATAGGTACCTCATTGTTTGTTATAAACAAACCATTCAATAAGGTAAACTACAAATTGGTACAAAAAAGTCACCGTACTTGGTCATTGGCGACACAATAGGTGTTTTACTTGAATCGTCGGATCAAGGAAAGACCCATATTCCATGAACACTTCAGACGGAAATTCGTTACATAATTTACACGTAAGTATATCAAGAATGGAAATTATAACTGAACTTGGTTACAAATGCATTGCTACGTCTGAGTACCAATAGGCACCTTGGATTCTTTCCATTTAGTATTTCAATGAAAGGTACACATTTATTTTTATTTTAAGAAAAAAACTACCAAGTTTTACGCCTTATACCAGATATCGTCAGGAGCTAAAAACTTAACGACCTTCAGTCAGTTATATAAAATTACTTTTAAACCGCAAAGTGGCTGCACGAGTACAAGTTATTCCACATGGACAATTGGACATACATGGATGGTGTAGGAGATCACAGGAAACCGCAGAATTCTGCAATAATTCTCAGAATTCGACACACGTAACGTACTCACCATGACACCTTCAATTACAAGTAGAATAATAACATATGAATATGAATAATAGATACTCGACGACGTGCATGCAATTAATGACATCTACACGATGAAATATTCTGTTAAAGTAACTGGTATATTTTTCTTTATTAGATGGTAAATAGGTACCTAGACTTAAAAAAATTGGTATTGACAGAAAAGATATACCTAGGACACTACATTTTAAGGAAAGGGTGGCTCAACCTACTTACATCACCAAACCCCCCCGCCCCCCGCACCCCTTCACCCCCCTTTCGATCAATCACTAGTTAAAATTACTATTAATTTAAAAGTAAAGTTAGGATGTACCGATATAAATAAATAAACATATATAGGTATATAATAAATATTGAACAGATGAATGCACTATATGCAGATTCGATTCGCTTTTACCAACAAACTATGCATATCTTGGTGTCAAAAACAAGTTTGATACTTTGATAAGTATCAGAATATGATGATCTTAAAACATAGCATTTTATTTGAAATCACAGACAGAAACTGCAATTTTATTTGTAACTACAGTAATTTCATTGATTTGAATCTTTTATACCTAAGTTTTATATAGAGGCAGTAACATGGCACTATAAAATAATTCAACTGCATGAAATATTAAAAACAGAACTTTCTGATGATCTCCTAAAGTTTTTTTGTATCATCTTTCAAAGGCTATTAATAAAAATGCGTGTTAAAAAACAATAGGCAATTTGGATGTGAATATCATGCACCGAATGGGCATGAACAAATCGTCTAAAAAATTGCTCAGCCGACATTAAAGCCGCGAATCCGACATTTTGTAGGGCATAGACAATGAGCGTTCATTTTGGAGCTCGTCCGAAAACAATGGTCGCAACTTCACACGACGCGGGTAATATGGAAAGTAACGAAAATACATTTCAATAGCTAAGCCACTTGTCTTATATTATTAGCTTTAATTAGTGTCATCAGTATAGAATTAATAATAATATTAAACTGTCATTTTTAAAAGATTCTGATAAAATGTTAAATAAATGCAAAATGATAAAACTTATTAAAAGCACCTAACTTATTTCGAAAGCAAACGCTCAAATTTATTGTCTATGTTTATTTATATAGATGATAAACTCCATGTAAGAGAATAAACATTTAATTTGATGCGTATTACGCCCACAGAAATCCTTATATTCATAAAAAGTAAATTCATAAAAGTATTTTAATTGCCAATAAATGACAATCATATCAATTGGTAATCAGTTTCTCGCGCCGTTTTATTATTTTACGGCTGTAAGTAAGGTGAAAGGTCTACCAATCTTTTGTTGTTATTTATTTCACGTCGCTGCTAGTTGATCTTTGGTAGTACGACTGGTAAAGCAAATTGGTAGCAAGTCCACCGAATTAACACGTAATCTTGTACAAATTCTCCCAGGCGCGGTGCGTGTGGTATTCCGCTAATGTGTTCTTGTTTGTTACTCTTTTTATTTTGTCGTTGCCCCGAATTCTTACCCTTTGGCTAATTTATATCGTGTTATATTTAGGGTTGCCATGCTAAATGTTTAAAATTAATATGTTGTTTATGAATGTGAATATAAATTAACTATTTATATGTTACTAAAATTATTAAAATTGATGTACGATTTAGTTAAGAAAATACCTACCCTATACGTTTTTGATTGTAGAATTTGATTCTTTGAAAGTTACTTTGACTGTTTTGTATTTTATTTAATGATCATCAATCTATTATTGAATATTGTCTCATTGCTTGGCTCTGGACTTCCTTCAGTATAAGAAAGGTTTAGATCATAAACCAACAAGCGGTACAAATTTGGAATTCATGAAAACAAAAAAAAACATAATTTTAATAATCTTGAACCTTCGTACTACAGTACACTAAATTCTAACGACAAAAATCTGATTGGTAATACCGTTTACGTCATTATTACACAAAGAAATCATACGGAAAACTTATCAATGAAAATAAAAACTGGTCTAAACTGATGACTAAATAGGTAGCCTTCTAGCTTATCTTGCATTATATCTTCTTATTGAATATAAACAAAGATTAAACAAATAATAGATTTACACGCTGTATTGGTTTAAAACGAACCAAAGACATTTTTTCTCTAAATTACAGCAAAATAAGTACTTAAATATTAAAATATAATGAAACGTTTCAAAAAGAATGTCAGTCCAATTTGTCGTTAATTTAATCAAATATTTAAAAAAACATTCCTCAACAGATAAAAATCATTGATAGCGTTACCTACTTACTTCCTCAGTTTCTTGGTAAATAGTTATAATTTATTATTTTAAAAGCTGAATTACTCGTACATTTATGATGTTTTGTTTTCCTGAGTAGTCTTAAACCCACTACTTTGCCACTGATAAGCACGCCGCACGCATCTCCTCTCAAATTCAGAGGGTGTAGGTTATAGGTAGTTCACCGCGCTGGCCAAGTGGTCAACGGTAGAGCTGTCTTTGACAACTTTTTAAAGAGTTTTCACGTTTCTCACAATCATTGATTTTATATTGTCTAGATCAAGCGTTACTTAACAAAGCGTCCAAAAAATAGTCACTAACTGTTAGCCTCTAAATAGATAAAGTTTATAACCAATCATAATACTAACGCTCCAGTGCTTATAATTCTTCGACGTTTTTGTTTGTCAGTGACACCGTGACGTTATATCTAGAGAGTATGCCTAATCAAAGCTCACAATGTTTTCCTTCACCGCAGATCAATAGATAATAATTAACAGATGTGTAATACGCACATAACTTCTAGGAATTAGGGCGGATTCAAACATCGACCCCTAGTTTGATACATTAATTTCTGGTAATCGTTACTTTCAGTTTTAGGGCATATAATAGGTAAAATTATAAGTAAAATACAGCTGTTAAGGTCATATCAGACTAATTAATGAATGGTTCCGTAAACTTCCATAATAGATATACAAACAGACAAGACTAAATTATAAAGTATCCGTTTATACCATTTGCCTATGAAACCCTAAAAAAAAATATTACTCATAACAGTCGTCACCGCTCTGTCACGCAAACGGTTCCGGGTTCAATTGTCGGACAAGCATGATGAATTTGAACCATACATGATGAATATATTACGTATGTATATGCTTACTTCCTTATCTGTATGTGCCTTTGTATGTCGATAGAATCGGGAAGAGGATACTAGGTAGGTAATTCCGAACATAAAAATAACAACCATATTATTTACATTCAAATTATATTTTATTATCAGTATGATTCATTTATTAACAAATTAAATTGAACTGCATGTCAGTAATAAACCTAAATATAGTCGCCGTTTCAATGAGTGCCGACCCTGCAAGGCGCCAATTAAAACCTTAATTTGAAAACCGTGTATGTATTGTTGTATGGACTTAATGAAACTGACGATTATGAGTTCGAGAAAGGCGATTGCACTGGTTTCTCCTTTGAAATATTACCTTTATAAAAGAAAGGTGGCGTTGCAATGCACGAGACAGATTTGAGATAAGTTTAAATATCAGCCCCAATTCTCATAGTGCGTAGAAGTAATGAGATAACTACGTTAAATAATGTAAATAATGATTATATGGCCGCAACTTATTCTGACAACTTTCGTTTTAATGAGATAAGACATGTTCTATAAGTTTTTTATTCCATTAAACATTATGAAAATGCAAAATTAAATTAACATACTTAATAAAGTGTATTAATATAGTAACTTCGAGGATACATACACAAGATAACACTAAGTAAGATCACCCACCGCCTTCGTAAAGCGATTCAAATCAAATGGCGTCTCTGGCAGTGTAGGTATTTGATCATACGCCGGCGATTGATAATTTTCTCTTCGGTTATGATAATGAAGCAGCTGCAGTGTTCAAGGCGCACTCGTATAATCAATATTGAGTTTCCTCTACGAGTATATTGAGTGGCACCCTCGTTATTTATGCAATGGGGACTCACACTGGACACGCGATCATCTCGAACAATGCAAGGACCCGGCCCATCGCGACCTAGACTTTCCACTTTAATTATTCCCCACATCGCTCCGACGCGTTTCGCTGAAACAATAGATTAACCCAGTTGCCGCATATTCTATAATACTCGTGGCATTCCTTCTTATTACTTTCGCGTCCTTGGCGTGAGCCGCTATCTATCATGTGATCTATTGTACGCGGACTCGACATCGGACCTGAGATTAAAGCGATAATTAATGCTGATTCCATACGACCTAGATTCGGCTCCGCTCGATAAAGTTAATTTACAGTTATAGTTGTAAATCTCGTTGCAAAATAAACGGCGAGCACGCGCGGCGGCCTGACCATAGACAACACGCGGCGACTCCCACACAACCTCGATACGTCAGCGCGTTCCCGCCCGCGCGTGTGAGCCGTGAATGAGCCCTTCCCTGCCACCGGCG